>PVKA01002950.1:89607-116785 GCA_004027165.1 Ctenomys sociabilis | reverse complement strand
TTATTGAATCTGTGATATAATTCAGCCACATAAATACCTGTAAATATAATATCATGTATGCACCTTGTACAATACCAAAACATTATGAAAACAGTTTGCAATGTATTATTTCATCGACTCTGTATGGTTATGGTGTTTTGAAACTGTCTGATTGACATTTGTATTTCAATAAAATAAAAATAAATGAAAAAAAAATAAAAATAAAAAAAATAAAAAAAAAAAAAAAAAGAAATTGCTTGGTACTTGACTGAGTGACGGGCAGCTGCCTGCCACAGGCTTCTTCGGAACTCTCAAGAGAATTTCCTGTCTCCTGTCACAGTATCCACAGTCCAGCTCTGTGGCCAGGTGTGGCTCTAGCTTGCTGCTGCAGGCTCTAAAAATCATGAGCTTCACTTTGAGTCTAGCAGGAATGTTTGCAGCCCCCACACTCCCACAAGTCTAGTCTTAACAGGCTGGAGTCTCCAGAGCCAAGGCGATGGTTGGGAAACACGTTCTGGAGGTGCAGAGCCAGCTCTGTGAACGTGCTGGGAACTTCAATAAACTCGGAAACTCATGTTTCAATAGCTCTCCAAGGAAGAGAAAGCCGTTTCGGCCTGGGAGAAATGGCACACAGTGTCTTCCGCATGAGGATCAGAGCCTGCATTTCAAATCAGGCACAACAATAAGACTGGATGTGCAGGAGATCTGTGTTCCTAAGCCAGGGATGAGGGCGGGGTGTGTGGGCATCTGCCAGAAACCCCCAGAGGATGCTGTGGATACTCATTTGCATGTAGGAGACAGAATTAGAAAAAATGGCATCTGCATTATAATTCATATTTGTTTTGCTCTATCCTTGCCTGTAAGAAAATCTTCTCAGTTCCCATAGGATTTTAAATTGTGCAAGAAAGATGCTATTTCCTGATATAGCTGATATAGGACTGAAGGTAAAAAGGGAAACACTGCAGAGGAGCCATTTACGGCCAAGCAATTCATCTAGCGTGTGGCAATTTGTAGGGAGCAAAGGTCTAGGTCCCTACCCTCAAGGAGGGCATAATCTCATGGGAAGATGGTACACAAAGCATAGTCAAACACACCCCAGCATCTTTGGGAGAGACTGCCCATCTTGGCATCTTTTCCCTAGCCCTGAGAGCTCTGCAGCCTGGGTAACATTTATGTCTTATGGTTTTCTCCAGGGTCAAAATGAGAAAAGACACCATGACCCAAAAGTGTTCTGGGAATAGCTACATAGAGATGGGAAGGAGAGAGGTGCTAGATGACTAGGGTTGGACCTTGAAGATAAAACTTAAAGAGAAGTTTAGGAAGAGTATGTTGGGCATTAAGCTAGGTAAGCAAAGACAACGACTAGCTGGACACTGTGCATGGAGGTTCTGGTCAAGGAGGACAGGGCTAAGGCATGCAAAGATGTGACAGTGGGCAGACGCAGTCTCCAAAGAAATTACATTTGGGCCAGCCAAATAGTTCAGTCGATTGAAGTGACTGCAAGCAGGCACAGGGTCAGCAGGTTCAATCCCTTGGCCTGCCATGCACGTCCAGCCGCCAGGGTGTACTGAGACAGCAATTGAGACTGGGCATGGTGGTGCATGCCTGTAATCCCAGCTCTTGGGAGGCTGGAAACAGATGGACCAAGAGGAGTCTGATCTAGTAGTGAGACCCTGAACACCCTGTAGACCCTTCGCTGAAATACAAAAAGAAAAAAATTACATCAACACTTCAGCAAAAAAAAATAGTATGTTTTTTCAACAGTGAGATCCTCATATGGGGCACTCTTGATGATGTTGTATATCACAGAAAACCCACTATACCATTGGCCCTTAGAGCATCTGCAGCAATATCAGTGACCAAGGTCACTCAAGCAGGCATTCAGGGAAGCGAATGGCCATACTTGTGACTGCAGAGGCCAAGGTAACTTGTATTAATCTCATGATGTCTCAACATATTTAGTATTAAAATATTTAGACAAGTTTTTCTTTTCCTTAAGTGTGTATATGTTTTGTTGGTTTATGCTGTATACGTCTCTAGCGCTGCCCCAATAAATAGAAAAATAATGATTATGTTCCCTAGGGCTCATTCACCTACATAAAACCCAAAGCTGTATTCACAAGACAGGAAATGCCCTTTTCCACCTGGCCCAGACCAACTTGCTGTCATGTCCTGAGGCAGAACCTTGCTACAGAGAGCTTCCATGGCACCCTGAACACTGTCCCTTACATGCCTTCTCCATGCCTTTGTGGTGTGGTCCAGCAGCACAGTGACACATGTGTAGGAGATGGCGGAGCTGGGCACGGCAGGTAGGATCCATGAAAGTCAAGCTAAGTGAGTTTGATTTCACTGACAGTCCCCTAAAGACCCCCCAGCAGAGGGATGGGGTCTTCAGGGTGCCACTCACTGAGAATGAAGCCAGGGCTTCTTTGCCTTTGGCTTCTAGAGCTGAGCCTAGGACTTGGAACACAGCAAGTACTCAGTAAACACATTGGAGCCATAGCTCACAATTTCCCTGCCACTGAGCACAGAGATGAGAACTTGGAGCTTGCTTCTGTATGCACTGAGGGGATAACAATTGCTACCTCCCAAGATTACCTGACCTCATACTCTGTACCTAGGCATGATGGCCACTCACCTGAAACAAGGTGGGAACTGAACCTTCTTTCAAAGATAACTCTTAGTCACAAATACAGAATTTTTCTTTACAAAAATCATTTTTTAAAATGTTTAAAATCTATTAAAAATCTTAAGATATATCTGGCCTTTGAAAAACTAGTTTTAATGAAGTAAAAGAGCCACTGGAATGGTCCATCTACCCTTAGGCAAGGGTTTATTTATTCTGTTTTCCCCACTGACAAACCAAGAGTTCTCAAGATTCTACGTAGAAGTACATGGTTCTGTCTATTCAGGATGAAGCCGATCATTTGTAGAAAGGTATGCTTTCATTTGGCAAGCACTTTATATGTATCTCTCTCAGTAAGTGTGTGCAGTTGTTGCCAGGTAACTACATAACTATAGATAGTGTGCAGAGCCCAATGTGAGAGTACAAAAATAATCGAGATTAGCATCAATTAAGAGTTCCTTGAACCTGATTATGACTCTTTCAGGGACTCGGACACTTAGTTGTTAATATTTATTTTTAATGAACTTTAAAAATTAAAGCATGGAGTGGCTGTCCCAATACTCTTTGAAGCTGAGGCAGGAGAATCATAAATTTAAATGCAGTCTAGGCAACTTAGCAATTTAGTAAGGCCCTATCTCAAAAGAAAACATAGTCAGGGCTGGGTATATAGCTCAGCACAAAGGTCCTGGTTCAATCCTCAGTACCACACCAAGAGAGAGAAAGAGCAACAGAGACAGAGACAGAGAAAGAAAGAGACAGAGACAGAAAGAGACAGACATGGAGAGGGAGAAAGATTTTCTAATCATCTGTTCATTTTATTTTCAAAGCTAGACATCAGTTTATTTGAAATAGAAAAAAAAGGAAGTATATACATGCCTAGAGAAAAAAAGAAGGGAGGAAGGAAGAGGGTGAAGAAGGACATGAGAGAATACATAAGCTAATAAGCCAGCAAGTGTCTGGATGTTCTTTTTAAAGAAAAGCGCATGACCACAGCATCCAGAATGCTAGCAGAGCTCTCAAACAAAAGCTTCCTTTCTTTTGCTTTAGGGTGTCTCCTTAGATTAAGGGACAAATCCACAATATTCCAGGCCTTTTATCAAGCTCTACTAAACAGCTCCCTAGGTCAGACCTTTCTAGAAATTCATCCAGAAATTATGATTTAAGCAAAATTATTATTCTGACTGGAGTGCTAGGTCATTATGTAACATTGGTTGAAGTTTTAAGTGAAGCCTACGTATTTGAGCTGAGGATGAGAAACCTTTTGGGTTGCGTGGGGAGTGACACCATGTAGCCCAAGCTGAGAGGCAAAGGGAAAGTCCCAAATGACAGAGCCTCACCTAGGTCCACTGAACTCTGACAAGACCTGTGGTGACATGAAACCTGGGTCATCATTCTCCCTGATGAGCACTGTAAATATGAAAAAATCAAGCCCCTTCCCTAAACAGCTTTTTTTTTGTGTGTGTGTGGAAACAGTGATTGAACTCAGGTCCTTGTGCTTGCTAGGCAAGCGTTTATTCTACTGAGCCATCTCCCTGGTCCCTAAAGAGCCCTCTTTGTTTATGTATTTATTTTGTTACCAGGGAGTGAACTCCAGACCCTGCACTTGCCAGGCAGGTGCTTATGCCACTGACCTATCTCCCTGGACCAAGAGCATTTGGATAATAATACAAAGCACTCTGGAGGGCACTATCACTGGGATCGCCTAGCAAGAAAAACCACTTAAAAGTGAAGTTCTTCAGAGAATTCGAGAACTCAGCCCCCTGGTACCCTCGCCTTTTTAAAAATGCAAACAGTGATCAAGTTCATAACCAAATTCCAAAGTACACTCCAAGAACTTTTAAGTGCACTACAGCAATTGGTATTTTTACAATTGAAAACCTGTCTAAGCTGATCGTGAAGCCAGTTACTTCCCAATGTCTTCTGTTGATCTTGACCTTTTCCATAGCCAAGAAGTAAAATCTAGTCCTCTACAAGTGTCAAGCTCAGTGACATTCAGTACTAATCTGAAGTAGAGCAGAAAGAACAGGACAAACCTAAATCCTTATAGTGAAACTATTAACATACTGATTGTTTTCACCTTTAATGGATAATACATGGCTTTGTGGCTTGCCTAAAAATGTTATAATCCAAAGGTACATGGAGAAAGATATGAATTGAGAATCCTACTGGCATGAGCCAACTAAAAATATAATTTTTAATGCTAATAACTAATTAAAGTCAAAACATCTGCTATTAATTGTAAATGAAAATTCCAAAGATAAAAACATCAAATTCAAATTTTAAATCGCTTACTTGGTACACAAAGCCAGATGGGGGCAGGGGCAACTGGGCCTCTGTGCGTTCCAGCCTACAGGACAAGCGTTGCAGAGCTTGGAGCCCACGGTGGGACAGCACAGGGGCTGGATATCTAAGGCGCCGCCAGTCACAGGCAGTCGTGGCAGATTCACACACAGGTTACAATGCTTGCCTGGCAGATGGCAACAAAGTCTTTTAAAGGCAGAGTGTCCTACTCTAATTCATACAGGGCACTCCAGGGGCAGGTAGGAAGTGGCCTTGAGCATGTCCCTGTGGATTCTTTGCCTCCTAGGGTGTCAAGCTCTGTTTCGTTTTGTCATTCTCGGGTTTGTTCCTAGGGCCTTAAAGCATTAATACAGGGCTTTCAGGGCTGGACTTAAGCATTGGATCTTCCTGCCTCAGCCTCCCAGACTGCAGATGTTACAGGTGTCATCACTGTGTTGGATTCCTGACAGCTGAATGCCTCTGAGTCCCTTGTCTCTGAGCCTGCTACTTCAGATCCTGAGGTTAAAGCTCAATAAAGCAGCTCTGTAAGCAACTCCCTAACCCGTTCATACTTTACCCCACTGGCCAAAGTTTTGTAGAAATAATCAGGAGTTGATTTTTGGTTTGCAATACTAGGCTTGTGTCTAAATGTCCCCCTAAAGTCTCATGTGATCACTGGTAGGGCTTGTAAGATGTGTGATGCTGGGATTAAGTGTGTGACGCTGGCTTGGCATAGTTCTGGGTTTGGATATTGAGAAGGCCCACCCTGGGTGTGAGTGGTCCATGCCCTAAGGGTATGTAGCCAGGACAGAATACAAGGGACAGAATAAGAGCTACTGCCCTTGCTCCCTGTTGCTTTGCTACTTTGCTGCTTTATTGCCCCGTTTACCACAAACTGTTTCTCCTCCCTGATGTCCCCCTGCCATTATGCCCTGCCTTGGAGCCAGCCAACTGTGAACTGAAGCATCTATAACTTGCGGGCCTTTTCCAAATCCTAGAAAGAATCTCAAATAAACCTTTCTTGAGGCCGGGGAGATGGCTCAGTGGAATAAGCGCTTCCCCAAGTGTAAGGGCCTGAGTTCAATCCTTGGTTCCACCAAAAAACATATAAATAAATAAATAATAACTAAACCTTTCTTCCTTTAGAGTATTTTGTTTGAGCAGTAGGAAAAGTAAGACGTGGAGGTTGGCCTAGGGCCTTCCACACACTATGCAATATTTTATTGAGCTACATCCTCAGGCTTTTTTAAAATTCTGAGACAGGTTCTTTCTGGGCTAGTCTCATACTTTTCATCCTCTTGCCTCAGACTCCTGAGTAGGGATTATAGGTACGTACAATCACATCCAGCTAGAGATCGGTTGTAAATCAGAGGAGTCTGGTAATCACTGGAACACTGCATTTTTTATGAAATCCAAGGCTGTACTATGTACCCACTGAGTGTCCTGCCTCCCCACCTAGATCTGCAGAAGACACATATGAGGTGGCCAAAGGACTTCATGCCTTGCAGGGGTCACAGCCTCTCTGTGGAGACTGGCACCAGGAGTCTATGCCCAGTGCTACTGCTAAAGTCCTAAGAATTTCCTGCTTCTACCGGGGTCTGCAAAGCTTTCTGGCTCTTCCTGAGGAAGGTATGGGTAGCAAAGAGAGTCCAAAATCCCAGTTAAGTTTTAGCCTTTAGAAACACTTCCATTAATTTGATATTAATGGTTAGGTACCCGGATGATATGAATTTCTCTTTTCTAAATCCTAGAAAGATTTTCATCTTTGGTAAAGATTCTGCAAATGAGGTGTGATTCCATTTCATCATTTTATAATTAGACTTGTGTAACTTGCCACACTATAGACCAGATTTCCATGCTAGTGCCACTAAAAATTGATTTTCAATTTGCTGTTAAATTAAGATGCTTCACTTTCCCACTACATGTGATTTTTTTTTTTTTCACAGATGAGCCATCAGGCTTGAGTACAGACAGAAAAATACCATCATAACCCCCAGAGAGTCAAGTCCAAGAGATTTCATTTTATTCATTACTAAATCTTATCAAACTTATCCAAAGAGGCCAGAAACCATGAATAGAGATTATAAAGAGGACATTTGTGGAATTCCATGATTATCAAGGTTCTGCAAAATCCTCATTAATATTCTGATGTCTGTGTATGCAGACTAAGGAGACTAATTTCATTGTCATTTGTGGATTGGAGTTCTTGAGCAGAGCACTCTGTCTGTAGGCAGCAGTAACTTAATCCTACATCCAAACTAATTACATTAGACTCCCTCTGATGGAGCCCGAGGCTCCCTTTGATGCTAGATTGCCGCTGTCTTTTATCCCCACTCATTCTCTGGGCAAAGCCTACTCCACACGTCTCCATCCTGCTGGGTAAGGAAGTGGCTGCCTTAGGAGCTCAGTTTTGTTGTAATGAAACATCAAGGAATATCACTTCTTGCTAAAGGAGACTGATCTCAGTCTGTAACTCTGAGGGAAAAATTTAAACTTCATGGAATGCAGCACACCCAGGACCCAAAAAAAATGTGCTTTTTACCACTACATGGTAGAGAAACTATCCCCCATATTCAGCATTTTAAGCTCTCCTTCCCCCTGACAGCCTCCAAGGATTGTCTGTTGTTTCTTACGCTCTTGACAAAGCATTCTTGACCTACATGCACTCAGAGCTTGGCTCCAAGGGGGTCTCCCCGCTTCAGCAGGCCTTTTGTGAGTCTCTTGCCAAGGAAAGCCCCAGTGGGTACCTCTGGGCTCATCAAATGTGGATAATGACTTCCTGGCACAGCATGCCGAGGCACAGACACCAGTGTCACCAACAGGAGACTGCATTCTGATTCCTTCTAGTGACAGATTCAATGTGCCATATGTATCTTGGAGGCCTATAGTTGCAGGAATGCCCTTCAACGTTAGGCCGGTGAAATGATGGGCTGCACATAAAAGCTGGACCTATGAAAACCTCTTCTTAGCCACTTCAGTTCCTTTATCCATATCACTGGGTGCCTTCCAGTACACTTCCCTCTCACACAGGACTAGCACATGGGTTTATTAATCACTGAGTTTGGCAATTAGATCACATTATTTAAGGGTAGGACTTTGTAAACAACTACAGAGAAGTAAAAATCAGCCTACCTTGGCTATGTTAGACCCTGATAAGAGGGTCTGTACATCAGCTCATCAGAGTTCAGAAAACAAGGAGATCCGAACCAGAAATTTTGGCCACTGGTAATTTAGGCTTGTTAATTCAACACCTTAACGTACATTTTGGTAATGCAAAACAGCCATCCCATTTACTGTTCAGTAAGAATGTCTGAAAATCAAAATTAATCCCACTCAAAGATTATCTTTTTCTTATTTCATTTTTTTATTTTTGAGAAAGATGAAAAAAGATACATATAACAATGACACAAAGTTTTGAAATAGGTTATTGGGACAGTTGTATTAGTTGATGCATTGTGTATTGTTGTCTTCCTTGCAGTCATTCAGAGTAGAAGACACAGTCATGCTATCTTGTTTGTATGATATTAGCACTTTCTTTTTTTTTTTTTTTTTCTTTTTGAGACAGGGTCTCACTATGCAGTTCAGGCTAGCCTTAAGCTCACTTTGTAGCTCAGGCTGGTCTTGAACTCACAATAATCCTCCTGCCTCAGCCTCCCGAATGCTGGGATTACAGGCCCGCGCCACCACGCCCGGCTAGCACTTTCTTTTGAATTAACTAAGAAAAACTTGCTGTGTAGCAATCTTAACTATCTTGTGTATACATTTTTCATTTTTTCTTTCATTTCCCCTGTCCCCATCATAGTTTGTCTTATTTCACCTCGAATGAACAGCACAACTAAATCAACAAAATATCACACTTGAAAGACACTGGGAGATGTAAAGGCAGCAGAAAAAAAAGATGTGCCAAACACAGAGAGAAGCCAGAGACTCATAGATTTCCAGCATGGGGTGTGGAATAAATGACTTAGAAATTCTTTCTTTCCAAAATAGTACCATGACCAGAACTGCCTTAGAACTATGCTCTGGGACAAATCACATTATATATCAGTGCGAAGTACATAGTGGGCCTGCAGAAAAACTACGTGACTCATTATAAGATGGTTTTGGCCAAGCATTCAGTCTACTACTTTCCACATACAACTCACAAGTCCCTTCAAAGGTATGTCTCCTGGGGGAGTTCACAGCACTTGACAACCATGTATCTTGTTTAGTAAGCATTTTAGAAAACACAAACATCATGCTTGCTGTTACTGAAAAGAAACAGAAAACCATGAGCTGGATTTAGAGGGACAAGACACCACTCAATACAACTCATATTGCATGAATCTGCTCCACATATGTGGGAGCTTAATAGCTCATAGGAATATTTCACAAGAAAAAGCATGCCCATACTTACGGAGTTAGGATTTGACTGAAACCTAGCACCAAAGTCTCCCAAAGTATACAAAAATATATGGAGATGATATAAAATACACGTAACAGAAGGGCTGTGCTAAAATATCTGAAGGTTTGGTTTGTTATTCCCAGACATGTCACAAGTTGTTGGTTCAACTCTATGGGAAATAAATAGAGTTTCTCCTATCCTGTTTCTAGGTGTCCATTTATACCAGCTAATATGGCCTCAGAGTAGGTCCACTCACAATCTGGAGGAGACAAATGAGAGCCTGAAAGGCTATAATGCCCATTTAGCCTTTGTGTTCTACCATGCAGAACAAGGTAGGTGGTTAAAGGAGTAGGGATTTTTGACTCAGGAAAGATGGGACCTTCTGACAATTACATTGCTCAAATACAAAAATACAGTGTCTTGAGGAGTCAGTCTACTTCCATCATTAAAAATGACAGACTTCTCTGAAGATTTAGGAGGCAGGGTGGCTAGCTAGGGAGCTAGGGAGGAATTCCAAGCAAGAGATAGTGAGGCCTGAACTAATACAGTGCTGGTATGGACAAGGCACAGATGTTCCAATAACTTGATTAAGCCAGCACCAAGTATAGGAAATGAGAGGGAAGCAGGTTTATGGAGGGATTCAAAAGGCTGTTTAGGTGGAGTCACTCATCAGACCATGGGGTCCAGTAACTGTGAAGAGGTGGGCCCAGGCACAGCTGGAAATCCTTGGCATACTGGGCATCCTATCTCAGTTCCCACAAAGGAGATGGAATATTCCATGAGAAGAAAACTGGAGAAATTGGCTTCTAATAAGCAAACTAGAAAGAGAAGCCCAAAGACAGAGTGTAGGCAGGAAGGACCCAGAAGCATGCAGTGTCTTTGAGGCTGAGAAAGTAGTTTTAAGAAGGCACAGGCAACAAGGCCAAGTGCAGCAGAGATTTCCTATAAAATCAGGATTGGCAGCACCAACAGACTCAGCGACATGGAAGTCCCCGGTGGAATAAGGCGAGTGAGTGGCCAATCTGAGTGATGAAGTGCAGACCACCTTAACCAGCTTTTGGGTGGGGGAAGATGGAGACTAGGAAGGAAGACATAGGAAGAGGGATGGTTTTTAGGATGGAAGAGATGAGGGATAAGAGGAAGAGTATTGGCAGAGAGGGAGGGATTGAAGGTCCATGGGGAGAAGAGCCCTGGGGGAGGGGCCAGCCACAGGTGGAGGTGACAGGACAGGTCTGGGTCGGGGAGAAGGACACTCCATCTTGGGGGGTAGAGGGAGGAAGCAAGGGTCATGGATGAGACATGGCAATAGCTGCAGCTTGTGGAGGAAGCAGCAGGATGGAAATGGCTATGTTTGACTGCTGCTGTGAAGCAGGAAACCAGATCAGAAGAGAATATGGAGTAAGCTGAGCAAGGATAGCAATGTGGGGATAGGTGGGGGATATGCTAAGGACCCTTGAGTTAGGAGAGCTGCTCTATGCTCCACACATACATCCCACACAGAAACCAAAGAATCCACAAACCTTTGCCCTATGCTCTAATCCCACTCATGGGGGCCTGCTGGCCCCAGGGGAAAGGCCACTGCTTCCCAGCTCACAGGCCTTCTGTGTCCCTCTGGCTTCAGCTCTTCACTTCTCCCTTCAGCTTCAATTTTCCAGCAGGACACTTTCTCCTGTGCAGGCTGATTCTATCTAGTGCTCTGACTTATGGAGAACCCATGATTCTAGCCTATTGGACCTTTGCACATAACTTTGTAAATGCATAAAAGTATCTAGAGAGGACCCTGGAGAGAGTGCTTGTTCATATAAACTAAAAGACTGGCGCTACTAACTCTTTCCCAAGATAGAAAAACACTTTGGGACATTCTTGGGTCCAGAGTCAGATTGCAACAGAAACCCCTGGGGCTGCAATAGGCTCTGGAAACCCAATTGAGGTCACAGCTATTGCCACGGTGTCCATCCTCATGAGGCTTGCCTTTCTCCCTCAACTAGGACCCCCCAAGAACCCATCAGCTATAAGGCCCCCAAGCCATCCTTGACTACATCTTGAAGCCCAGCCACAGAGCCTTGGTCCTCTGTGTCCTGGTGCTGAGAGATCTGAGGGCCTCTCACACCAACTTCTCTAGTGTCTTTCCTACGCATCTCTGCCCAGCTCTGCAGTCCAGGAGGTACCAAATCCATTAATAGGATTTTCTTAAACCTGCCCCTGCTTTCTTCTCTTCAACAAAAGTCAGTCATCACCAGGAGCCAAGCTCTGGAGTCACTCAGGGAAGGGTTGCTGTGATACAGACACGTTCTTCTGAAGTTGGAACTAGATGCTCATGGCTCCCAGAGGCGGATGGAATACATTTAAAGCTTTTTTTAAAAAAGCTGTGCTAGCCACCCCTCCCCCTTTAGAGGGCTGGAGAAATAAAATGAGCAACTAGCAGCTATCACAAGGAGGGGCTGAGTCACTTGGAAAGACATTTCCCACATGGCTTTTCCACCATGTACAGCTTGTGCCGATGGTGCATTTGTCCCATTACAAAGTCAACCAGACCATCATCACTGCTAGATGTGTCACTAGTCCCCAGGCTGTCACAACAACACAAAACAAAGGATCGGTCACAGGGAAGCCAGGAGACCTTTCCTCTACCACACTCCCCACCACAGAAATGCAGCTTCAGATGAAACCAAGTGCCAGGGATCTGACACTTTTGTGCTGGTCAATGTGACCTCTTAAGTCTGGAATGTCTTTTCCATCCTATCATCTTCATCCCCTCAAATTCTGGTGAAGTAGGAGAAGCAGAAGAGGAGGAAGAGGAGAAGGAGAAGATAGAGGAGAGATGAAGAGTAAAGAGGAAAAAGTGGGAGAGAGGAGGAGGAGAGGGAAGAAGAAGAAGGAGGAGGAGAAGGAAGAGGAAGAGAAGAAGGAGGAGGAGGAGGAAAAAGAGGAGGAAAACAAGGAAAAGGAAGAGGAGGAAGAGAAGGAGGAGGAGGAAGAGAAGGAGAAGGAGGAGGAGGAGGAGCAGCAGCAGCAGCAGCAACACCATTTAAAGGGCCACCTAATCCCCCAAACCCCAATCCCACATCCTCCCTGAAGTTTCTCCTATGAACTGAGGCTCATACTATTCTCTTCTAACTGGACTGCAAAATCAAATTAATATATCCAATGACATCTTGTTTCGGGTTTTAAATCCCTATATATAGTATAGGAGACAGTATGCTAGGCTTAGGCCCAGACAACCATCTGTTTTCTACACCTAGTTCTCCACTAAACGATTCTGGGGAGGTTGTTTCTCTAAGTCTCAGTTTCTCCTCTATGGAAAGGAAAAATTATTGTTCTGAACTTATTTAGAGATGTCTTATTTAGAGATAATACACACAAGAACTCAGACATTAGGAAGCCTTCTGAAAGTGTACTGCAATGCCATGACCGAAGTCTGGGCTGTAAGTGCTATGAAGGCAGGAACTATGCCCCAACTGTCACTTCTCATTAACCCTATCCCTGAGCTCATCCTATCTAAGAGTGCTTACCCATGGGTGGGGCTACCTACATTCACCAGTCAGGGACTTTTGAGTTTGGGTGGCATGTATCTGGAATGTGTTCATTACAAGCATCTTTCCATTGAGCTTAAGTGAAATATGCCTCCCTTCCCCTCTCCCTCACAAAAGATTCATTAGTCTTTTCTCAGATGATTCTCTTTGGATGTTGAGTCCAACCTCAACATGGCTGGAACATATTATATGTGACCCTTGCAATGTACGTACATCCCTGATCCTTCTCTCCATTTCTTGGCCTTTCATTTAATTCCCCCACTGGGGAATACAAGTTCACACGAAGCTCCTAAATTCTGCAAGACCTTTGCAAATAAGATCTTATTCCCTGAGCGCATTAGTGTGATCGGTCTTCTATGTAACGAAGGAGCTTTTATATTTTTAGTTTTCTTCCCATACAACAAACACTATTAATAACATCCTACTTTCTCCAGAGATGATATGGATTAGACCAAATGGAAAGTTACCATGGCTACTGAAGTGTTATTTTTGTATGAGAAATTCATGCCAAAGGAAGTAGCATACATGGTCAAGAATTGGAGCTTTATTTCCACTTTGTTATCAGACAATCAATCCCAATTTAATTTTGAAACTCTAATTGCAATGGAAACTAATTATGAACAGCAAGGCCTGAAACCCCTAATTAAAGTGGGAGTCAATAAAATGATTTGGCACTATCTTTGGGGCAACATTGGCAGAATGAAGGATTCAGCAGCAGATTTCTTTTCCAGGTAACTAAGTAAAACAGAGCAGGGAGACTCTTTTTTTCTTTGAGATTCATTTTGAAGGTATTGTTTGGAAACCCTACGATGGGAATGAGGGGCTGAGGGGCTTCGTAGGGAGTGAGCAGGTTGGCTCACTCTGTGTTATGAGGACTTGAGCAAACGAGTCTGGATGGGAAGCTGTGTAGAAAGAGCGTTTCCACCACCATCACCCACCAGCAGTAGCCATGGTAGGCCAGCAGAGGAGGAATAAGCTCACGGACAGCTGATCAACCTTACATATTAATATGGTAATTTCTGCAAAAGCCTGGGGTGGCTCGGAGCACCGCTGCGGACAGCAGGGGTATCTGAACAGAATCTCAGTGCTCAGATCCAGATATTGATGGCCTGATTTCTGACACACTAAATGCTGACCTGTACTTTTCTGAATTAGCAAAAGTTGGCTTATGGAAGGGTTTCTATTAGAAGGAGAACCTACTGCCAATCCCTGAAGTGCATGGTTCCTTTTGGGACCTCCCAGTCTATCTTTGACAGCTCTAAAATACTGTTAATGGCATGACGTCATCCACCCCAACGATCTATGTTAGAATGATCCATATTTAGGCTCGAAACCACAAGGTCCTCACATCACCCTGCCGGACTCCAGAATAAGAAAAGGGCTCTGAGGTCAGGAAGGGAGGCTCAGCAAGGCTAAGTACTCGTCCTCCCCCAAGTTTCTTGACAAAAAAATGCAAAGAAGAACTTTGCTGAAGGGTTAGAAAACCGCTCCAAACACTCACCAGGCAGCAAACTTAATAATATCCCTCCCTGTTTTTATTCGGCGTGTATTTTACTAGAGCATTTTTTCTCCCTGTAACAGCTAATTTTCTTGAGATTGTTTAAAAGCATTATTGAGAAAAAGCAAAATACTAAAACCTTGTAGCTTTTTAGACCCTCAGGAGGGACAGTGCTGCTTCAGGGTAGGAAAAATTCCTTGAGAGCTTTTAGACTCTGTTTCCTAGGATTAGATGAGTCTCCTGTCACACTTGTGCCAGAAGGGTTTCTTTAAGGCAGACAAACTCCAAGATCACTGAAAGCCTACGTTGATCTTCATTCTTTGTGAGTCACAAGAACGGCCCATAGACCACAGGCCTTGTCTTAGATTAATCAAATGAGGTTCTCTGAATAGTCTCACCAAAATAGTGTGTTGACATATTATGCAAAGTGGTTGGTACCAGTGTCTTGTAACAAAGGTTAAAATGTGAGCCACGTTTGTGAACCCTGTAATGTTTTGAAATTTGGCTACAATGTGAAAGCTCTTTTGTGGCTCCTGTACATTACATATGATATTGACCTATAATGGACCATCCAGTTATGCAGAGGAAGGGAATCAGCCACCTCACAGTCATTATGAATATGGAAAGAATCGGAAGGAGAAAGAAAATAGCTGTCATATACATGATATATGTTAGTGTATCATTTCCGCCTGAGGAGACCGACGTTTCTACAGCTTCCTTCCTAAACACAGACAAGGAGTCCCATTTTCAGTGTCACTGGATCCTGTTTTCAGGAGACGTGCACACCACGAGGGGCTCATGAACATCCAGCCACTGAAGGTACCACCTTTGCTTTTTCAGCCAGCAAGCTGTAAACTTTTTCTAGTGCCCTTTAGAAAACGAATGCTTCCTGGGCCCTATGAAGAATTACAGACACTAAACCTCCAAACCACACCTACCTTGACTCCAATGAAAGACTTGCGGTGATAAAAACAGCAGAGAGCTGCTGAGAGGGCGTGGAAAGCACTGCATTCCTTTGGCATCTTTCAGTTTTCTGTCTCAGGCACCACTGGCCTTCCTCAGGTTAGAAGAAAGCAGGCAAGGGACGGACAGAGTCTGGTCCCACAGCGGCCGGCTGCACTGCTCTGTCCACAATCAGCAGCTGGGGGAGTGAGTCGGCTTCTTCTCTCAGGCCAGTCTGGGACTTTTCCCCTCTGCTAAAGCCAATACGATCTACTCTCTCAGTTCTGGCAGGCTGGTGTTTGGCAGGCTAGTGTCCAGACTGCCATGCACGCAGTGCCAGAAATTCTCATGTGACTAGACTTGCTTTCTGATGAAATTCTAGCCCCTTTTAGAAGAGACCTTGGGCTTTAGCTGTCCCTTAATTGGGAGGTCTGGCAGAAATCATTACACTCCGTCCACAGCAGCCACCTATTCTCAGGGCTGAACTGTACCGTGCCATCCCCTCCTGTGGCTTTGTCTGTTTGCTTGTCACCCTAGCACCTAGGGGTTTAAGGAAGCAGAGTAACTTGTACATATCACAACACCTTGTTATAGGACAAAAGCTCCTTTGAAAAAAGGTGGTGTCCTAAATGATTTTCCTAGGGGTCAATCCTTGAAGTCCTAAAACCAGGCAAGATCCCCATCCGTATACTTACCCCCAGAGCTGTTTGTTTTTAATTATGATGTTTCTGGCAGTCAGTTTGAAGCTGATAACACTGGCACAGCCATCACTATTGGCAAAGCAATACCGCCTTTTGGTGTTTAATTAGCAAGTCTGTCTGCAAACACCCTGAGCACCCTATGCCTTCCCCACCTGGGCATGCAGCCCA
The DNA here is from genome assembly GCA_004027165.1 of Ctenomys sociabilis. NCBI lineage: Eukaryota > Metazoa > Chordata > Mammalia > Rodentia > Ctenomyidae > Ctenomys > Ctenomys sociabilis. The sequence goes on along the minus strand of PVKA01002950.1, from coordinate 100,674 downwards.
CTGGGAGGATGGGGACTGTGTGCTTCTTTTTGATCCTACTGCTTGTCTTACTCCCCTCTGTCCTGCTAAGCACTTCAACTACCATCTTCATGCTAACTGCCCCTCTGCCTAACCTACTCAACCAATGGGCTTGCTAGATGCTCAACCAAGCAGGCTTTCCAGACTGCCCTCTGGAGAAAGACCCTTCCCCCATTAGGAGTCTCAGAGGTAAGTAATGTTTTTTGGGTTTTTTTTTTTTGCCTTCAGTTCTCTTATAGCGGATGCTCAACTCTTCTGGTCGCTTTTTGTTTTGTTTTGATTTGGTTTTTAAATAAAACTCAGGTTTCTTCCTATAGCTCTTATTTCTCTCCCATTATTCAAGAATTAACTTTCTGTAGTTGTGGCCACTTATAAATGGAATGTGTCCTGAAGCTTCCTAAAACTTCACGCAGGTAGAAACTTGTAATGAGAGAGAAAAAGAACCTATTTAGAAAGGAACGGCACCAGATGAGGTATGGGAGAAGTATGAGAAATATTCAGTGGGATTACTGTGAAATCCTCAGGAGGCCTTGGCCTTTGGACTAGGTCAAGTCTGCTTGCGGAGATAGGAAATTGTTCAGTGGCAAATGAACGCTCCTGTGCTTACACTGAGCGACTACAGACCATGGGCCTCACACCTGCAGGCAGACGAGGAGACCTGGATGCACTAATAAAGATGGATATGGTGCTGTGAAGGGTCTGTGGTCATGGGAACAACCAGGGGCACCTACTGTCCTTCAGTTGGAAGCTGAATTTGGTGTACCTATGGGATCCACCTGAGAACCTGAGAAAGCAATAGAGGTGGCAGCTCAAATGGGCTCAGAGCTAGAGTAGCCTTTGGAGGTTGCCTAGGTGGTAGGACACGCTGTCCTCCACGGTCTGTGTACTGTACTCGTGAGGAGTATTTGCTCTTTGCTTTTATTTCTATCAGATGGCTCAAAGGCTATGTCCCACAACAGGGATGACTCATCATTCAGGCCCATGGCCACCAGGGAAAGAGCCTAGCTACCACCTGAGTCTCTCTCTCTGGCAGGAAATAACAAGATCCTATGAGCTAAAAAACCTACCAAGGTTTTTTGGGTAAGCACCATTCTAGATGCAGGAAAAAGGGAGGAAATAGCTCCATGCATCCTGCACAGAAATTCTGTAAGATTAGTCAGGCAAGAACCTCTGAATTCTGAAAACCCTCCTCCATTCAGAAAATGTATTCCTGAAAGTAACTATGCAAATATCACAAGCATGTAAATAACAAAGAATTACATATTCAAGTCCTCCAGAATTGGAGTGAAAGTAAAACAAAAGTCACTGTAGAATCCCAGCTCTTGTTACCTGAGGTTTTCCTTGTATAACCTAAGACAAATCGCCAAAATGCCCAAAAACTTTGTTCTGGAGGATTAAAGAATACATTAATCTTATTAGGTAACTTTCCTAAGTACATTTTTACTTTTGTTCCACAACAAAATAATTTTTGAAGCAGCATTTAAAAGACCTTATGTTTTTCCAAAATGGTCAAGGAGAGACTAAAATAAAATGCTGTTATTGCAACAATAGATGATAATTGCATGAATTCCCAAAGTGTCCTTCACTGACTGGTTATGCTTTTAAATGTCTCTTATTCACAATGATCAATTCTCCCACATTCTCCCCACAATGAATATTCTATTCTAGTTACAAAGAAACAGAGGGCCAGGACAGTGAGTTGCTCTGCAGAGAACAAAGGACCAGGTACGCAGAACCTTAGATTTCAGACCCAGGTAATGGATCACAATGAAACACAAATAAGAGATTTTTTTAATTAAAGCTGTTATTCATGCAGCTACATGAACATGCTGTGACCCAGGGCAGTAAAGGACTCTGATTACTTGGGACATGGGATTTAGAACCAGTTTGGATTTCAGCTTTGCTAAATGCCTTTCTGGGGGACAGAGAGAGCTATCTCTGATGGAATCCCAGGGACTGGTGAGCTGGGGGCAGACCAGAGGGCAGCACAGAGCTCCTGGGATGCTCTGCAGTGCCCTCCTTTGGGTACCTGAGAACTTTGCTTCTGTGCACTAAGGGAAACACCTGCTAGGTAGAAAAGCCAGGGCTGAGCACCAGCTAGACCACTGTGGCAAATCCCATTCTCTTGGGTCAAATGTTATCCCTCTCACACATAATATTCTGGAAAGGATATTAGGTAGGTAAAAGGAAGGCTTTGGCACAAGCACTGTACTTAATGCCAGTTTTTCCTGGGGTAGCTTTAATACTAACCTGCCTTATTCAGTAACCATGGAAACAAGAGCTGACTGTCAGCCATATTCAACAGACACATGCTTCCTGTTGGCAGCACCACTGGGAGGTGTGTGTAGGAGAGTGGGTGTGGAATCTTTTCTGAAAGACTCCAGCCCCCACTAGGTCAGGCTCACAGGGTGGTAGACCCTATCTCTCACAGCACACAGGGGAAATGTATGCCACAGCTCATCGGCTTCCTATTGTTATGGCACCTGGGAAAGCAGGCTACCTGGAGCCCCTATGCCTTCCCCAAAGCCACCCAGGAATCAGGAGACTGAGTCTACACAGAGGCATGCTCTGCCACCGTGAAGCAGCCCCACAGTGAGCAGAACAGCTCAGTCTCTCATGGCGGTGCTGAGACTCTTCACACACTCAACCCCGAGGTTCTTCCCTTTCTCTGTCTCTGTCTCTCTCACTCTCACATGGACACGTTCTCTTTCAAATAGACTCTTCTCACACATATTCATACACACTCAATCCTGATTCTCTCACACATACGTATTCTTTTTGTTTCTCAAGATTTTACACAGAGAGAGAGAGAGAGAGAGAGAGAGAGAGAGAGAGAGAGAGCAAACAAAACCATCTTTAATTAACTAGGGAGTAAGGTCAAGAAAATAACCTCTGTTCTCCTAGTGTCCAGGGAAAAGGGCAAGGTGATGAGGCCTTGCTTGGATGGCAGCAGTGTGACATCACAGTGTGGCTGAAAATTTTTTTATGGCAGGCTCAACCCACCCTGGGGGCAGGGCTGGCACAGCACGTGGTGCTGGGGATTGAACCATGCTCCCTGCATGCTTGCCCAAGCAGGTGCTTTTGACCACTGATCTTTCTTGCCAGCCCTGTGTCACAGTGTGCCTCCACTGGCTCAGCTCCTCCACAGGCTCAGCTCCTTGAGAGCCCTGTGGCAAGGGCCAGGAAGCCCTGTGCTGGAAAAATCAAACCTATCAGCAATTCTGATTTTTAAGGCTTCCTCAGACACTTGCTCTGTGTCAGCTGGATCCTGAACAAACACAGTGCCTGACTTCATGATTGTTTAAATACAACCATTTTGATTTCCACTTTCAGTATATTAAATTATGTGAGACATTCCACACTTCCTTATAAAATAGGCTTTGTGATTGTGATAGACTGTGATGTGTTTTGAGTACATTTTAAGGTAAATTATGCAAAACTATGATTTTCGGTAGGTTCAGAGTAATAAATGTATTTTTAATGTAGGATTTGTGTGTGTGTGTGTGTGTGTGTGTGTGTGTGTGTGTGCATGTGTACATACAATACTGGAAATCAAACCTAGGATTTCATACATGCTAGGCATCTGTTCTACCACCAACCTGTATCCCCAAGCCCTGAAATTTGTGATGTATGATGGATTAATCGGAAAGTCATCCCCTTAGGGATCAAGAGACATCCAGAAGGAGCTGAGGGACACTTCAGCCACACCCTCACACAAAGCCACAGGACCTGAGAGAACACAGCCCCATGCCATTGAGGAAAGGGAAGAGGCGAACTTCGGAAAAGTGGAATGAAGCTGCCAAAGACTGTCCGGCACATTTCCCTATATGCAAATGTAATTTATTTCTGATTCAAGTGGGACTGCAAACTCGATTTGGTGGGGAGGAGCCTTTGGGCCATGCTGCCTTTCTGCAGACAAGATGTTCACTGGCTCCGACGAGCATGGGCAATGCATTTAGGAGCGTCTGTCGTATGTATCTCATCTGATGGTTTCTCCAGATCCCTCAAGGGGATGAAAAAAATATAGCTTCTAAATGGTCTCTGTCAGGAAGCGGTATTGATCCATGCAGCACAAAGAGGGCTAAGTGCAGCCTCTGCAAACCGATTTCTCTCTCCCAGGCCTCACGTCCTTCCCCCCTCCCCTTACAAATTTCTGTTTCTCTAAATAGGTAGCTACTAAAACTATCACCAAATGATGTGAAGCAAAATTAGGTACCCATCCCTAATTTTGCTTTCTTACATTAACACATACAATTCTGCCCATATACTCCTCCATCATCACTACTCATTTCCTGTGATTACCTCCTATATACAAGCTCAACTGTCTGGTTCTGGAAATTAAGGTAAAAATAAAAGAACACACCCAGGACACCATCCCATCTTCTCAAACAGCAGACTCCAGGCTCTTGGCCTTGATGAGTGGAAAGCCATACACTACCTTCCCAGATCAAAAGCAATAGAATAATGCAGTTCATAAAATTTCAGAGGATTCCCACACCCCCTGACACCCATCTGTATATCCCCAGGAGTCTGATCCATCCAAGCCAATTCGCACCCTACTTCTCAAGCTTCTCTCCACTCCACACTTGGTATGCAGGCATCACACCCAGAGCAATCATGTTTGTCTCTGTCATCTCAGCTCTTAGGTTTTTTCTGCTGTACACTTTGCTCTTCTCCTTCCTCCCACTTGTGATAAGTGTGAGCTACAAAAGCAGCTGGTCGGCAATGACCACAGAAGCTCTGAGAAGTGCTGCGGAAACAGACTGCCAAGCCACGCTAGCCAGAGCAGCTGGGCCCTCTCCAGTGCTATTTGTTCTCCCTCCCATGAGCGCTTCTGCAGCATGGCATCTTCCTAAGCTGAGCCATGAGACAGATACTGCTTGTCTCTAAAGTAGCCTTGGAACACACCCTGAAGGTAGGTTGCAGAGGGAGAATCAGGGTGGGTTCAATTCTTACTCCAATGCTAGCTAACTAGGTGACATGCGAAATTATTTAACTTCTCTAAACCTCAGTTTGCTCCCCATATTTACCAGCATATCACAGGCATCGAAAGAGTTAACACAAACAGCACCCAACTCACTGTATGCACTCAGCAAACATGAGCTTACTGACTGTTGGGAGGACGGGGCAGTGAACCCCTTCTCCTCCACTGCTCCTACTGATCTCCAGGACCAATATCCCCACAAGAAGAGGGCCAGAGTCACCCTATCTCCAGCTGTGAGGAGTCTCCTTATCCTTTAAAACCAGGGATCAATGAGATGTTTAAGAGTATGCAGCCTTAAAAGAGACTTGAGCCCTTAAATTTAAAAACTGCATATTAAAGTCACACATATGACACTTGCTTTGATGTCTCAGATGATCCTGTAGTACCGGTTTTGTCATTTTAGGACTTGTATCTGCCCACACTGCCTGGTGGGACTGTTCCTGGGTCCATCCATAACTGCTGATCTCCTATATACCTTTCTGACAAGCCGACGTGACAAGAATCCTGAGGGTGCCCCCTCTGTGTGGCCTGGGTGCCCCTCTTTTCTCACTGCCCCTGTGTCAGGCTGACTTTATCCTGATGATGCCCTGTCAGATGCTTCCTCCTCCAACTCCTTATCCAGTCCTCTAGGCTACGAGGCTCTTATCCTGGGAATAAATATTCCTCTTATATTTAAAATACCCAGAGAACCACCTCCTATATGCCAGATTCTACACCTCACTGGCCATATTATGGGCTTATGATATTAAATATTTCTAGAGCTAGAGCCAGAGCCATGTCTGGCACATTATCATGGGCAATGTGCTTTTTGCCTAGCTGCCTTCCCTAGGTGGTCTGTGCTCCTTAGCCTTGTCTTCTGTCTATACCTCAAGCCCCGGATGGTAGGAATCCACTAGCACTACAGTGCATTCTTTCCCAGCTGCTAATCCACCCCCACCTAGAAAACCTGTCAAGTGTCTAAGAGGAGAGCACATAGCCCACAGAGCCCACATGGAGGCCAGGCAGGCTGAGTGGATGGGCGGGGAGGGGGGGGGGAGAATAAGCTCAAGTGGGCCGGTGCAGTCAAGTCTGAACCTACCCAGGCCAGCCTTGACCGAGAGATTTATGAATCCTTTCTTCTCTGTGGTCAAGCAAATTCTAACCGAACCAGATATTCCTATATGAAAATATTCTTTTTCATGATCAGAAACTGACCATGGGCATTCTCACCTGATCAACGTATCAGCTAATTCTTCATCTTTCAAAAGTAACTATGAGAATCAGTTAAGACAAAATTTGAGGGGAGAGGGGACTTTTATGAATCACTGGAAATCATGTATAAATCATGTATGTGCATATCTGTTCAGTGATGAGAGGGGCCACTGCTTGTGCTCAATTCTCAATGACCTATGTGACCTCAAATCCCTACTAATTCTCAGAAAGACTTTTAGTGGCCAGTGGAAAGGAAGTGAAGAAAATACCTGGTGGGCATGGGCTGATGGGGAACATACACGGCTCTGACCTGGTTACCCTGGACATGACTTGACTTGGCAGGGCTGTGCTTGGTAAAGGAGGAGCTAGGCAGCCTCAAGGCAGGGGGTGTGGTGTCGTGGCTCTTGACAGCCGCTGTGGAGTGGCTTTAACCACTTGTAAGAGGCAGGTACCACTTTGCTCAGCTGGCAGTTTACATGTAACAGTAAATGTAAGGTATTTACAAGTTTGACTCTTAGCAACCCCTCTGGAATCAGACTTTGGAGATATATTAAGGAAGACTGTAGCAGTCACAGATGTCTCCATCTCACCCATCTATGTGTACAGTCCCCAAGGGCCAGCATTTCTAGAGAAAATCTTACCACATTGTGTCCCATTTAGTACTTGCACTATGACATGGACATCACCAACTCCATTCTACATGTGCCAAACAATTTTCAGAGTTAATAATTAAAAGAACAATGAATAAAAACAAGCTGGCTTTATCTGATGTGATAATGACAGCATGGGGTGCACCTGGTTGCCCACGGTGCCTTATCTTGTGCAAATCCAAAAGGCAGACTTTATTCCAACCAAATGACTGATACTTTTGGCAACAGGCGGTTGGTCTGATATGCAATATGCCCACTCACAGATTCTAGGTACTTAGACCTGACAGGGAAGGACTGGACAGATACAGAAGACACTGCTGTCAGAATCTGAGCACAGAAAGCAGCAAAACCTCAGTCTGCACATGCTGATTGGGGCTAAGGCAGCAACCACCTTTGTCATATATGGAGACAAAACCCATGTCTGTTCCTTTACAGGAAAAGGATAACTCAAAGAGTTAGGTGCATGGAGAAGACTGGATTGATTCCCAGCCAGTTTCTTCATTTGCTTGACTGCTGCCAAGCGGAAGTAACATCCAAAAGATAAACATGTGCCTCCTTGTGCCAAAGGTGGGAGACAATAATTTCCTTTTGCCAGTTAAGAACAATACACCCCTGGCCTTGAATGTATACCCTCCCATACGGGTGGCAAGGGTGGGTGGAGGAAGTGGGAGATATTAGGCCCAGCAGCAGGAAATGACTTGGACAATTCTCTAGGAATGTCAGGCCTTGGGGTTGGGACACTTATGCTACTGGATCTGACAATTAAATTTTGAGGCATACACTAACCAGTGCATAAATAAACCAGGAGTGAGACCAGGGAAAGAGAGACATAGGAAGGACATGGGAAGATGAAACAAACAAAAAATCAATCAAACCAAACAAAAAAGAAAGTATTTCTCCAAGCATTATGTGGCAATATATATTGGCAGCACCAGGGACTGAACTCAGGCCCTTGCACTTGCCAAGCTGGCGCTTATTCTACTGAGCCGTCTCCCTGGTCCTATGTGGCAATATTACACACACACACACACACACACACACACACACACACACACACACCCTGGATAGAGATAATTAGAGAAAAATAGGAGTTAGAGTCTGAAATTTCTTGAGGAAATAGCATTAGTAAGCCATGGTGACATATTTAAAAATATTACTGAATAGCATGTGTATCCATCCTGGTCACGGACCTGTGAGAACGCCACTGGATGGTCTAGGAGTGAACATGAGACCAACTCAACAGCTACTCTGGGATTTTCAAACCAGAAGTGAGGGAAAGCCTCCATTTCCCCTTAGACCACAAGCTGTAACACTATGGCCTAGAAGAACCTAGACTAGGTGCCCCATGCCCAGAGAAGCTGACGTGATGGCAGAAAGCCAATGTATTGAAAAGCAGATGCAAGAGACTATGTTCTAAAGGTGTTTTCCTTCTAAGGAGTCACTGTCCCAGGCTACTCCACCCCTGCCATTCCCAGTGGCAGGTTTCTTATCTTCCATCCGCAGTTTGACTCTATAGAGCCTCCTTGTCACAGTGGCATTCCAACTCTGAATCAAGATGTAACACACTGTGTGTTGGGCTCTTCTGGGCTTTATGTGTACGTATGTGATATCCATAGCTGAGAACTGGTGTTTCACATGAAACAGATATATCACATGTCCTTAATAATACGCTTGTGCTCTGATGTGTCAGCAGCAGGTGCAAATAAATATTTCCTAGCCTACTCCAGGGACTTCCAAGAAAGAAATGAATTGAGTTTACCAGGATAAAAAGGTATAAATTTGCTTCTAGCAAAAAGAACAGTGCTCCATGGAAATGGGATAGCCTATGCCACTACGCGTAGCTGGGAGCTTTGCTCCCACGACCAGCAGCCCTGCGCTCCTGAAGGATGTTAGCTGGAAGGCCACAGAACCTCAGTTAGAGGCACGAGCTCACAAAGTCGCTCACTCAGGTCAGGCAGACTATGCTAGATAATGTAAATGACAGGGAATCTACTCTGTCCCCCAAATTCATCCTTATGCTCCCCACATTTTCTCTTAAGTCCTGAGGTGGAGGGAAGGAGCTCAGCAGTCCTGGCTCTGTGTGTGTGGCCCTGGCGTTCTCTTTCTCCCTTTACTATGGCTCCGCTCACCCTGTGAAGAGCCCTTCTCCAGTGTCTCGCTACAGTGTCTGGCTAGGGAAGCACTCGTCGAAATGACTGTTTTTGCCCAGTGGCCAGGAAGTCATGTCTTATAAACAGTCCGCACCACAGTGCTCAGCATGGGGCGTGAAGACCCAGAGAGTATGTGGAGGTAGAGATGGCACAGGAATTCAACCTGGTCTCTACCAACACCCTACAAGAAAGACACATGGTAGGTACATTTACATGTTTCTTTTTTAAAAAATGTATTTAGTACAAGGCGTACAGGGTCTACAAGGTCTCACTGCGTAGATTGGACTCTTAGTGATTCTCCTGTTTACAGCCTCCCAAGTGCTGGGATTACAGGTGTGTGCCACCATGCCCAGTCTCAATTGCCATCTCAGTGTGCCCCGGGGATGGGGTAGGCACAGCAGGCCAGGCATCGAAACTCCGGCCCCTGCATCTGCCTAAGCAGGCATTTTAATCTACTGAGCTATCTGGCTAGCCCTCATTTGCGTGTTTCTAAAGATGGTCCTTTGTACTAAGGATTGAATCCAAAGCCTCTCCACTGAATTCCCAGAATGCTGTGTTCTGTTCAGGTAATCTTGACACCAAGGGATAAAAGGACTTGGCCCTGTTTTGCCCAGACATGAGGAGACAGCAGAGCCCGGGCAGAGTGGACTCAGGTGCAGCATATGGCCCCCTCCCTGAATTGACTGGGGCCTGGGAAAAATAAGAATGCAACAGGGTACTGGCAGTCACAGGAAGTAGTCCATCAGCTTCAACATTTCTTCTGCACAGAAGGCTCTTTTGAGAGTGTGAATAGGGGCTTTATGGAGTAAGTTCTCATCCACAGGCTAATAAATATGTGAAATGGCCTCTCAGACCAGGTTCCTGCAGCCTGGACACTGAGGTCATTCAAGAAACAATTAGAGGCCATCTGGAGAGAGCCAGGACTTGAAAGGAAATTGCCTCGAAGGGCCAAACAGCATGTTCTCATTCCCAGGGTCTGACACATCCTTATCTTCATTCACATAAAGGAGGGCTGGAGCTCAGCCAGCTAACCCACACTGGGAGCACAGAATGAGCAAACGCTGTGGCAATTAATAAAAGCTTAGGGATGAAGAGAATGCTCCTTTTCAGCCTGCCCCCCCCTGTAAATTTATCCCTAAAAGAATTTGCCCCTTGACTGCACTTCCACATCCAAGCAGTATCTCTGCTATAAATCAGGCCTTGGCCCCACCGAGCTGCAGGGTTTCACAGTCTTAATATAAAGCAATTAGTGCAGAACAGCAACTGCTTCGGGTGCAGCTCTTCACAGTACATAATGAGCAGCAACTCCACAACTAACTGCAGTTAGGCTGCTGAGGTTTTACAATCCTTTCCATTGCAAGGAGAAGGCTCACGATTGGGATCCTTACTTCTAGGATACATTCTCAGTTTTTATCCTATTTTCAATTAATATTTTAATGTGTTTTCTATACTAATTACTAAGGTCTTCAACCCACTAGTGGATAAGCTGGGTGAAAAAAATGCATAGCAAGAGAAAGAAAATATGGATTTAGACAGCAGTTCTTTGTGTTTTATGTATTTCTGCAGCTTTTAGGCCCATAATTGAGTGGCAGAGGATGCCTCTTGTGTTCAGTGTGGTTAGCAGGCCTTCAGGGGGTCTTCCAGGTAGTCCAAGAGACACAAACTTAATTTCATAATAATATTGAGACCCTTTCTGCCCAGTACACTGGATTGGCATTTATACTTATAGTCAAAAACCAGGATGGGTGAGAAATGCTGCTGCCTTAGCGGAGAGCAAGGCAGAGACACCATGTGGTCTTAACAGACACTGCATGCTGACAGCCACTGGCCCACCGCAGGTAGAGATCCCAGCCTGCTGCACCATTCTGTATGAAAAAAGGCTGTGTGCAGGGGGTCTGGGTCCAATACCTGGGGACAGAGGCTGCCCCAAGGAAAACAGATGCATGACTGCCTCATGAGCAGAGCTAGCTCTCTCAAGAAAAACCATTTTACTTCAAAGAATGCCTGGCAAATTACAGTTCTTTACACTTAGGTATTCATTTGACAAACATTTTCTGGGAAAAAAAAAAAAAAA
>PVKA01002950.1:69874-89507 GCA_004027165.1 Ctenomys sociabilis | reverse complement strand
CTGAGATTTGCTATTATATAGTGAAATATGTTGAGATACTTGTGAAATCAGTATTTTTCAAATGATCAGTGCGTGATGGCACAAAATCACGCACCAGTAAGTGATCCACTCAAATTGCAAGTCAGCCCAATGGACTTAAAGGAGCAACATCAAGCCACTGGTGTGGTTTCAGATTCCACACTGCAATTAACCTGTAAGAGACATGGTTGAGTTCTAGCCTAGTATCACAGAATACCTGTAATTATCTGAAAAAGCCATCTGAAGTGAAGGCTGCTTTTGAACTAAATTCTGCATGAGATCAGATTTTCTTCAGAGTTCAACCAAAACAAGGGAACATAGTAAATTGAATGCTAAGGCAGATTAAAAAAATCAAGCTGTGTTCTAATAAGCCAGACACAAAAAATGTAAGAGACTTACAAAAAATGTTAAATAATGTCACTCTTACCACTAGTTATGATTCAGATATACTCCCAAAGCCTCATGTGCTCATAGGCTGGGCTTTTGGGAACTGGCTAGATCTAGGGTTCGTGATTTAGGGTGTATGGATCAAGGGTATGTGCTACTAAATTAGTTCACTGTCTGAAATTAGAATAGCTCTGGGTGGAATCACCCAGAAGGCACATAGTCTTGATGGGACAAAAAGGAAAGGCGGGTTGGATGTTGGCTGCTTGCTGGTCACTGTCTTTTGCCTGCCACTCCATGAACTGTTTCACCTCAGTAATCCTCCTCGGCCGGCTGCCTCTGCCTGGAAGCCAGCTGACTATGGACTGAAATCTCTATAAACTATGAACTGAAATGAGCTTTTCATCCTTTACCTTGTGGGTGTTGGGTATTGTGCATCAGTAACAAGAAATGTAACTAACACACTACTAAACAGTTTTGTTTTGGAAAATAATTATTTTTTTAGAAAAAAATGCTATTTATATTGCTTATGTTAATTGTTGGTTTTAAATACATTAAACATACATGACATGCTCATCAAATAAAAATGAAGAAGGGGCTGGGGAGATGGCTCAGTAGAATAAGCGCTTCCCCAGCAAGTGCAAGGGCCTGAGTTCAATTCCCCAGTTCTGCCAAAAAATAAATAAATAAATAAATAAATAATAAAAAAATAAAATGAAGTAAGGGAATATTTTAAAGATTACTCCCATTTAAATTGCTAATATGAATAGCTATACCTCATTATAATTTTTTTAACTTCTTTTGAAGAATATAAAGAGATCTTGAGACCAAAGTGTTTAAGAATTCTCTAATATATTTAAGATCTTTTAGAAGATTTTAATGGAACCACACATTTTTAGCATTCTATTTATGGAGAAAACTAACATAGAACAATAGGAGTATTTTTATTTTTATAAAGAAAATATTATTAATAGAAAAATAAGAGCAGTGTGAAAAACAAAAATCAATAAAAAAAACTTCTCTTAGTTGGTGGGAAATTGACTTTGGCCTACTTACTACACAACGTGTAATCACTCTACTCCTAGGTTTTTATCTTAATGGGAATTCGTGCATATTGCATGCAGAGCCATCTCAGCCGACAGTACCACCAGCCTTGCAGTGTTTTCGTCTCTCACCCCACATCTAGCCCATCAGGAAATCCTGATAACTTGGCTTCACATTGTTTATCTAATCCCTTTCCTTCACTACTTTCTCTGCTACTGTAGATCCAAACCATCACCTCTTCTCTGGACAACCATAGTGACCTCCCAATATCTCTCACTTTTGCCTTGGTGCCCTAAAGATGGGTATTAGCAACAGGGAAGCCAAAGAGAACTTAGAATCCCCCGTAAGTATTATGGTGCTCTCTCTCACACGCAGGTCCCATGCATCCGGCCTCACCTCCTTTGTTACTCTTTTACCTCAGCCTCTACCGCTCCAAAGTCAGCTTGCATTTCCTCCTTTCAGCCTCTCGGGCCTCTCTGCTCCTCTGTGGAAGAGGCAGGCTGCGGCTTCACACCGGTACCCTCATCTCTTCATGGACATCACGGCTGACTTGTCCCTTCACTCACAGCCACATTCTTGCTGAGGCTTTCCCTGCCACTCCGCCTAAAGTTTAGTGGTCCTGTGTGCCGCAATATCTCACAGTTCCTAACCCTGATGAACCTTTCCTGGTTAGCACTCAGCACAATCTAACCTGACTGGCTGGGGAGTCTTTCTTCCCTTCTTGTCCCTCTGCCACTCCCAGGTCAGAAGCAGGGACACAGATGTGATCGATGTTGAATCATCAGGCTTAGAACAGTGCTGGGTGCTCAGTGGATGTTGTTAAATGACTAAGTTTTAACTGCAAAACTGCTTTTAACAGAACATTAGAAAAACCTAAGAGTCAAGAAGAAATTAGTGGGGCCGGGGAGATGGTTCAGTAGAATAAGTGCTTCCCGGGCAAGGGTCTGAGTTCAATCCCTGGTTATGAAAAAAAAAGGAAAAGAAATTAGTTATATTTAACTGCATCTCCTACTATTTCATACAGGTTGAGCACCCCTTATCTGAAATGTTAAAGTGTTTTGGATTTTAGATTTTATTTTGGAACGTCAGCATATACATAGAGATATCTTGGGGATATGATCAAAGTCTAAACACATAATTCCTTCATGTTTTGTATATACCTTACTCATAAAGCTGGAAGGTAAATTAAAATACAATATTTTAATAACTTTGTGCATCAAACTATGTTTCCTGGTACAGAATTTTTTTGTCCGTGGGATCAAGCTGTTGCTGAAAAAGTTACAAATTTTGAGGCATTTTGGATTCCAGATTTTTGGATTAAGGATGCTTGACCTGTATCAGATAGCCATTCAAACACAGGAATGAAGTAGGGTTGTACATTTAACAAAGAATGGAGTACAATGAAAAAAGCAAGTTGCAATACAATATGTAATTCTGTATTATCTTGACAATAAATAAGAAATTCTGTAGGGTCAGCCAGATAGCTCAGTGGATTAAAGTGCCTGCTTAGGCAGACATAGGGATTGGGGTTCTATCCTGGTGTGCTGCTCCAGCCCTGCCCCTGGGACGCACTGAGATGGCAATTGAGACTGGGCATGCTGGCATATGCCTGTAATCCCAGCTCTTGGGAGGCTGAAAACAGGAGGCTCACTACGAGTCCCGTCTGTGTAGTGAGACCCTATAGACCTTGTACTAAATACAAATAACAGAGAAACAAAAAAAGAAAGAAATTCTCCCCAAGCTTTTTTTTTTTTTCTTTAACAAATTGATTTATCTCAGAACTTCCCAAGAGTGCATGAAGCTTCCTGCGTGCACTCAGGGAATATGGGAGTACCTGCTGTTTCCTCTGACTCCTGATCCCTCTCTAGCTCTAGTCCACTCTGGAACACATGGTCCCTCAGGTGGGGGGTCTTTCTCCACAATCTCAAGTGTGCTGCTATCAGTTTTCTGTTCACCTAATGCTAGCTTCTTCCCTGGCAAGCTGCCAGTTTTTGTCGTTTTTTCCTCTTCTCTTGGGCTTCAAATTACAGTTCAAATACAAGTTCTTCCAAGTAAACTTCAGACTAAATACTGGCTACCTCCTTTCTCCAAATCTATATATAGCACCCGCATATTAGAGCTCTGTTCTAGAACAGGAGACAATTCTGATAGTAAATGGTGTGAGGATTGTAACTTCCCTTCTATGAAGCCAACAAAAGCCAAGTCCCTTCTTTATGTACTGTAAGAACAGCTCTTCTTTCTGAAGTTGAAGTGTATAACATCATAGCACACAATTATATTAACAGTAAAAGCTGCCAGAATGTTTAGAAACTAAATTGTAGTCAAATGCACTGTTCAGACATTGGCAACCACGAGAGGGCAGAATTGAACAGCAAATGGTTCCAGCACTAAAAATCCTGACCTCACATTTAGCGGAGTTCATAGGTCTCTATAGTTGATAACAGGATCTCCTAAGGAATGGATACATCAAGTCACAGAAGATGGCAGAACCTTACTTCTGAAAACCGTGGATATGTCTGCTTGCATATGTAAGTGATCCCATCATTTTTCCCTGTATCTACTTGGCAAGGAAAAGTAACCTGAGGTTAGATGTGGAAACCTCCTAGCTATCTTGGAATAAAAACACTGAAGAGTTTCTTGAGAATTCTTAGAGATGTCCCAGTTCCTTGCTTGGGGAAATGAAAAAATGGGGCCAGGGAGATGGCTCAGTGGAATAAGCACTTCCCTGGCAAGTGCAAGGGCCTGAGTTCAACCTCTGGTTCCACCAAAAAAAAAAAAAAGAAAATAAAATATAAAAATGTTTGAAATAACTTCATTTCCATTTTCCTCGATTTAAATGCCCTTTGCATCTGATTGTATGTAGTCATTCAGTCACTATTTAAGAGGGCAAGAAAAGGTCCTCCTCTTTAAAAAATAAAAATTAAAATAAAGGTCCTGGTCCCCAGAACTCATGTTCTAATATGTTTCAGTTATCTGCGGCATCTATCAAGCCTCTCTTTCTTCCTTCCATTCCGACTGCAAAGACCACAGCTCCTCTAAGAAAGTAGAGAGGCTGTGTTGGCCAAGCTCCTCCAAGGAAGTGTCATTGAATCTTCCTCAATCCCTTTACACATTCTTATTGTGCTGAGTCACTCTGGGGCAGCCCCTCCTCGACCCTCAGGGCAGAGCCCCCACAGCTCAGAGTGTGGCACTGAGGTGATCCAGCAAAGTTGACCCAATGTATTGACCACTACAATCCACCCCTTTCAACTTGGCAACTAGACACGCTTCTTTAATACAGTCTCCAGATACAAAGACATGCTTATTAACATTTCACAACTTGTACATTATGACACAGCTTTAACAATCCTTGAGAATCACTATTAAGTCAATCAACATTATATTACATGAGAATCACAACATTCTTCTCCTGGCCTCCCAAAGACATGCACATCCCTTTATACAAAAGGTACTTAGTCTATCTGCAAGAGTTGCCAAAGTCCTAACAGTTCCAACAATGGTGAAAAGTCCAAGCCCCAAGGTTGAAGGCAAACTCTTAGCTGTGAGCCCTAGTACAAATGAAAAGTTAAACACTTCCAATATTGAGCCTTTTTACTAAGATGGCACTGAAGGCAAAGAAGGAAGCCCCTGCCCCTCCCAAAGCTGAAGCCAAAGCAAAAGCTTTGAAGGCCAAGAAGGTCATGCTAAAAGGCACCCACAGCCACAAAAAGAAGAAGATATGAATATCACCCACCTTCTGCCGTCGCAAGACACTGGGGCTCCAGAGGCACCCCTGGAAGAGCACCCCCAGGAGAAACAAGCTTGACCATTATGCCATCATCATGTTCCCCCTGACCACAGAGTCAGCCATGAAAAAGATCGAGGACAACAACACACTTGTGTTCATTGTGTATGTCAAAGACAATAAGCCCCAAATCAAACAAGCTGTATGACATGATGTTGCCAAGGTCAATACCCTAATCAGGCCTGATGGAGAGAAGAAGGCACATGTTTGACTGGCTCCTAATTATGATGCACTGGATATTGCCAACAAAACTGAGATCATCTAAACTAAGTCCAGCTGGCTAATTCTAAATATATACTTTTTTCCCCAGTAAAACAACAACAACAACAAGCTTCCAATATTAAAAGGCACAAGATAAACATTACATTCAAAAGGGTATACAATGCAGGATACAAATGGGATCAAAACAAGTCCAAAATCCAGAAGGACAAACATTGTGTTCTATAGTTTCATGTGGAACATCTGAAGCAACCTGTAGTGAGTTGTGAGCTCCCAAAGCCTTACATGGCTCCACCCCTATGGAATTTCTGCTGATAGCTCCTACGGTTTTTCTCTGGGACTGGCTTTGCAGCTTTCCCCAGACAATCCATAGTTCTGGCTTTTTCAAACTTCTAGGGTTTCCACTGAATAGGCTTCTCATTCACAGTTTTATACACTGCCCTCTGAGGGGTGCATTGCCTGCTTCCCAGGCCTTTTGAAATCTAGGTGGAAGCCGTCTTAATCTCAGAACTCCAGCATTCTGAATGTACCTAAAACCAACACCATGTGGACGATGCCACGGTCTACTGCCAGCTGGAGCACTAGCCAGGCTTTCTTCTCTCTTGGCTGTAGGGGTCAAGTGCCCGAATCACTGAACAGTCTGACCTTGATTCTGAGGACTAAATTTTTTATGCTGGCACCATTCTTGAACCTGTTGCGAACATTGCCTCCATTTGGAGCATGGAGCTCTGCAGCTTTCTCCTTACAGCAAAGTCCCTCACCCTTGTGATTCTGAGGCTACAAAAGGGGAGGACCTGCCACCTCCTGTGATGCCCTCAGGACATCTTTTCTACTCTCTTGTTCCTCCTGGGCAATGGAGATCTCAGCTTTGTCTTTGCAGTCCACAGCCTTCCTGGTGCTTCTTTTTTGGCCAAACTCACAAGATTTTAAATCAGCCTCCTGGGCTCTTTGCTCTTGACTCTCAACATATATCTGACTAAAAGCCCCTAACAATAGCCATGCCACTGCCTCAACATTTGACTGCCTTGAGGTTTCTTTTACAAGATTAATTAATCCATTGTAATTAATCTCAGTCTCAGGCAAAGTCTTTAGACAGGAGCAAAATGCAAACATACTTTCTGTCAAGCCATAACACAAATCATCTGCAGTCCAACAACCAATGCAGTCCTTCCCAGCAGAAGCCTTCGAGCCTGGTCTTTACATGCAGGCTTTCTATCAGCATTCTGATCTTCTGAGCTCTGACCAGAGTCTCCCACACAGAAAAGCTGAGCTGAAGGCATTCCAGCTTTTTGCTAGTAGGTGACATCTCCAAACTTTTCCTATCTCTTCCCATTAGCCATACCCAAAAGCTTGTAATCCACATTGTCAGGTATAGTCACAGCAACAACCCCACTCCCCTAGTACCAAATTCTCTCTTACTTGCTTTTCATTTATTGCTTGGACAAATACCCAATACTTAAAATGAAGAAAGGAAAGGTTTATTTAGCTCACATTTAGTGCACACTCTGCTGGCTCCAAGGCGGATGGCAGCCGTTCATGGCAACAGAAAAGAACAAAGGGCACAGGAGCAGCAGCAGCTGTGGGATCTATCAGGCCTCTCTCTCTTCCTCCACACCAACTGTAAAAACTGGAGCTTCTCCAAGAAGGTAGTGGTGGCTGCTGCAAAAATCTGAGCTCCTTCAAAGTGGACTGGCAATCAAGCTCCTTCAAGGAAGTGGCACTGAATCTTCCTCAACTCCTTTATACATCCTTTCTGCAGTGAGTCACTCTGGGACAGCCCCTCCCCTCCCTAGGGCAAGCCCACTCTGCCCCTAGGGGCAGAGCCCCCATAGCCTAGGGTGCAGAACCACCAACAGGATCCAGCCAAGTCAATGTATTGACCCATTTGAAATAGTACCCATTTCAAACCACTCAGTTGTTCTTTCCAGAAGAACCTTGCAGGCCTAGAGAAAAGCAAGATGGCAGAGCACAGAGACTAAGAGGGATGGTAGGAGATAGGTCACCTTGATTTCAAGTCCAGTTACAGAGCTGAGACTGGTCAGAATGCTTAGCTTCAATTCTTGTTAATTTTCCATGGTCTTTGTCTCAAAACTGTTATGCATAAGTCAGCAAGGGTGATGGCTCAGCTTCAAGGCAGAAGCCTATAGCACATAAAATTCACCCAAATGTTAATTTGCCTCATTCCACTCACTGGCCAGAACAGGCTCCCTTGAGGACCGCTGCAAAATTTGACCTTTTCTCGAACCATGAATTTCAGAAGGCCCAGGGAGAATTCACTTCCTTTAGGAAATGAGAAAACTCATGTTGGGTGACACTGGGAGCATCAAAAAAAAAAAAAAAAAGTTTGTTCTTTTTTTAATGTATCTGGTACAGGGTCTCACTACGCAGCTCATACTTGTAGTGATCCGCCTGTTTCAGCTTCTTCAGCACTGGGATTACAAGCATGTGCTGCCACTCCTGGTCTTGGTGGCTGGCTTGGTGCTCCCAGGGCAGGGCCAGCATAGCATGTGGTTTCTGGTTGCCTAGGCAGGCACTTTGGCCACTGAGCTGTCTTTGCAGTCCTGGGATCATTGTTTGACCTGAGGAATCATCTGGAAAAGGGCCAGGGAGAAGCAGTCTAGGTTCAATAACCCCTACACTTGCTCATCCAGCAGAGCTGAAGATGTCAGAACTGACTGCATTAGCAAAGGGATGCTGCTCAGAGCCAATAGGTCTGCCCCACAATACGCTGCGAGGCCTTGGGTTCTGCATGACGTGGCAACAACGCTGCTTCTATGTGGTGCAATTCCTAAGCTCTGCACGTGGATGCAATGCCCGGTAATTAATCAAGATAATGGCGGTGCTGGGTGATGTAAGGTATAGCAGGTGACACAAGGTCCCTGCATAGAATCATCAGCATGAGAAAACAAATTGTTTTTGTTGAAATCCAGCTATATATCAAGCAGGCAAAACACAAACAGAGGAAGTACAATCAGTCTAGAGCAAGGGTCAGGAAAATATTTCTGCAAGCAATTCTGCTAGGCTGTATGGGCCACAACGTCACAGCTACTCATTAGCATCACAGTGCTGAAGTAGTCATAGGCAACAGGTATATGCCCAGGTCCGCCTGTGTTCCAACAAAACTTTATGTGTAGACATTCAGATTTCAGTTTCATACAATTTGGCCACTTTTGACTTTATAAAATTACTTTTAGCTAGTGGGCTACTTAAAAGCAGGCAGTGGTATGGCTCAGTGGTAGAGCACTTGCTTATAAATGTGAAACCATGGGTTCTAGCCCCAGGACCAAAACAAACAAACAAACAAACAGACAAACAAACAACAGGCAGTGGGTCCTGTGGGTCATACCTAATCTTGGGCTACAGCTTTTTTTACCTCCTTGGTCTAAAATCTTCAAATGCTCATGAATTCATTTACTGTCATTGTAATCACAAGCTCTCTAAAGTGCTGGCTGGCTCTGTCAAGATACTAGTCATTAGTGTGAACTCTGAAACTGTCCCAGCTTCTTCTCCGCACCAGCTCCATTCAAATTCTCCCAGGATCTGTCATCTTGCTTAGTAAAATGGCTCTTAAAGCCCTTTCTGAAAGATCTGTGGACACCTGGCCTTCCATTCCCTCTGCCGCTTTCTTAGCTAGGGCTCTTGATAACACTTTCTTCCTACCTGGTCTGACTTGATTGAATAATTATAAACCTAGGGCAGAGCCTCAAGTATATATGCTAAATGAACTGATAGAGAAAAAGTAAAGTAGATTCTCCATCTGATCTGAGGTTTGGCCTCATTGATGCAGCCCATTTCAGGATAGAAATCTTCCCCCTCCAAAGAGGCAGCGAATAAGGGCAAGAAACAAGGTTTTAACCTGCTTTTTAAAGTAAGATTGAGTTTAATTTACATTCAGTAAGCATCAGCTTTTTAGCACAGTTACAGAGCTCTGATAAATGATGTTAGATAACTACCCCCATAATGAAGCTACTTCTATCATCCTCAAAGGTTTCCTTTAGCAGAGGACCTTACTACTATCCTTTTTCAATCACTTATTTGCCTTCCGTCACTATAAGTTTTATGTTCTTCCAGAAGGTTATACAAATATAATTATAGTCTGTAGCCTTTTGCTACTATCTACTTGTACTCAGCATAATGCATTTGGGACTCATTCAGTTTTGTGTGTTTCCATAATCTGCTCCTATTTATGGCTGAATGGTATCCACTGGGTGGGTATCTTGTGGTTTGTTCACCAGCTGAAGCACTTTTGACTTGTTCCCAGTTTTTGTCAATGATTACTAATGTCACTACAAACATGTGCACACAGACTGTCAAATAGGTGTACGTTTTTATTATATGTGCTGTTGAGCAAGTGCATGGATGTACATTTTTATGATAAAGCTTTCCTTTTTATAAGTGGCCACATTTCCATGGCCCTGCAGGATAATAAGAATCCACTGAATGAGGGACTGGCTGCTCCCATTCTTTCATCACCTTAACCTGCCTCAGCAATGTTCTAAAACCATGGTAACACCAAGCCTCCCAAGAATATCTGCAGAGCAGGCTCTGGGGGTGGAGTGGGTGAAGCCAGGCAGGAGCTCCTCCCTCTTGCCCCACTGAGTGTGGGCCCTGTGTGAGCCAGGACTGCTTCGCATTCATGGCTGGCAGGGCCTGATCCCTGGTTCCACAGGGGAGGGCACTGGCTCTGTGGATGTGCACACTCAGGAAAAAAAATCTGCTGAGTCAGCCAATCAGGCCTTTATTTGCTCCATACAACTTGTTAAACTCTTACGGAATGTACAGCATGCCATTGTTTCTGTAAGTCCCTTTCATGACTTTGTTAGCTGGCTAACTCCAAGCACACTGGCCTATTTCCCTGCTGGAAAAAAGGACTTTTTTCAAACACAGTGAGCTGCTTAACCATGACCATGGCTGTAGCCATGCTGAGCACAAAAAGGGACCTGAAGTCACACTGTGCCTTCAGTGAGGCCCAGGACAGCCAGGGCACTTATTTTTATACTGGAATTCACATAATTACTCTTCTTTTAATCTGGTCGGTGACCTAATATGTTCCTAGCAGGATGCAGGAAATGGCCTTGCTGAGACCTGAGCCTTGGACAGACTGAAGTCTGCAGATTTAGAAGACCCTCTGGGAAGGAGGATTTCCAGCACCAACCCCACAAAAGACAGCTTTTCATGCCTCCCTGGCTTATCTGCACAGTGGAGGAAGAAGCCTGGACTCTGGCTGAGCTCAGGACAGAGCTTCTAGTCTTGGCCTTTCTTCTCTTAACCTGAAAAGCCAGCTCAGGGACACCAGGGATGACTGCAAAAGAAAAAAGGATATTTGTTCCCTAGGAATCTAGCCAGGAACAAAAGCTGCATTCTGTCAGACACTTCCTTACCCTGTCCTCCGGAAGGCAGGCCTTTGTCTGAAGGCCTGCAGGATGCTGTTCACAGCCTGCCTACCACAAAGCACTTGCCTTCTGGCTACTAACTTGAAA
Source organism: Ctenomys sociabilis (assembly GCA_004027165.1). NCBI lineage: Eukaryota > Metazoa > Chordata > Mammalia > Rodentia > Ctenomyidae > Ctenomys > Ctenomys sociabilis. The sequence goes on along the minus strand of PVKA01002950.1, from coordinate 78,578 downwards.
GCACAGGCATCCCAAATTTTCTTTTCTACTTTGTTAAATTTTCCAATTTATCTTTCTTAAAGATGATTTATTTTTAAATGGAGAATCTAGAAAATACAAAGGAAAAAAAGCAAACAAACAAACATCCAGTTCGGTCCTTGTCAATCACTTCCACCCAAAAGAAATACACTTTGAGATGGGAGTGGTGGTGCACACTTGTAATCCTAGCACTCAGGAGGCTGAGGCAGGAGGCAGGAGGCAGGAGGCTGAGTTCAAGGTCAGCCTGGTCAGCTTTGATCACATTCAAAGCTAGCCTGAGCTGCCTAGCAAGACCCTGTCTCAAAAAAACAAATGAAAACAAACAGACAAACAAACCAACCACTTTAAATCATCCATAGAAAAGCTGTTTCCTCCTACTTAAAAGAAACACACCATAGTTTTATCTAAGATAAGGTATGTGAGGTATGCTGAGGAAAATTCCAGAGCCTTACACCACTAACTCAATAAGTAACTGCACAGTAGTTTCTGCTTCCCAGTCTGGAAGAAATGTTTTCCCTCAGTTGCAGTGGAAGAGAATCAATTTTGCTTCATTACAGAAAATAACTTATAATTATACAAAACAGTGGAATTCAGAACTTCAGGATGAGGATATTTTGAGCTATTGTGGGAAAAAATTATGACGACAGGCAAGAGCTAGGAAAACAAGGAAGTAGTAGAAATACAAAGATGAACTCTCCCCTCCAAGGCCATAATTAAAGAGATGGAAACATGGAGGAACGAGATTCCAAAAATCTCTGGGCTATTGTGGATCTGCTATTTACTTTCTGATCACATTCACACATCAAATTGAGCCTTTAGAGGTTAGGTGCCTTCGGGAGGCCCAGCAGGAAGTAAGCCTGCTGTACAAAACAAAAGACCCCCCTACCCCCAAGTCTTGGGAGTTCCTAGTTTGCATATTTCTCTCCATTCCACACTGGGAAAAACTAATGTAACTAAACATTCCAGAAACTGGTCCTCCTTCAAGCCATACATAATGTGCTATAATACAAACCCAATGGAGGACGCAGTATAAATTGAGCTGAACCAAATTTGAGAGTCTTTCTCTCTCCAGCTCTGTCTCACTGTAACACTGAAGTCCTCCCTGATCCCACTGGCTATGGGGTCAGCCTTGGTCTCTCTGGGCACTGGGAAAGCATGTTTCAGAAGCCAGAAGGGCAAACAGCAGCATCTAAAGACAGATAGGGTGACCTGGCGGTCTGTCGTCTGTTGGCCACACTAGGTGCTTCTGCTGCCCAGACAAGACTCAAGCAGGGATCAGACTGCTCTGCATTCTGGGATCACAATGAATGGCTAAAAAATTGGCTTCTTAACTGGTGCTTTTCAGGCCAATGACTCTTACAGTGTCAGAAGCTCCCTTCAAGGTACAACTTGCTTCCCACAAAATGTCTACTTTTTTCCATGCTCAAAGGGCATTAACTGCAATGGAGTGAGGGGACAACAGATTAAAGTCCAAGAGCCAAACAACACCCAAGTCTTCTACAACTCTCTCACTTCTATTCTTGTAGCTATAGCCCTGTAGTCAGGAGGTGTCAGATGATACTGACTAATGGGCCTTTCTGGTACCATCAGCCAGGCCCAGAGGGCAACTAAGTCTGGGAAGTACTTCATGACCCTAGATTGGCTTAAGAACTCTGACACAAAGGGCCTTTTTGGGCCTTGAGATCGAAGGCTCTGTGAACATGCTTCTGGAGCATTACTGTCCACGGAGGCAAGAAAAACATCTCACACCAGTCCAACAAATTCCCAAGCCATCCAGTCTGGACTGCAGGCAAAGGGAAAAAGAAATAAAAAATTGGGATACATTCAGAAGACTAAATGGGCAAATCATTTATAGGGTTGTGATCAAGTTCAGCTCAGTTTTGGAGAAAAGAGAAACACTTAAAATATCTCAACAAGCCCTTGAAAAGAACATTAGAGCCTCCCAAGCATAGTTCGAGCATATCTTACTGCCTACAGAAGGCATGGAAAGCCAAAATAAATGGAAAAATATCCACAGTCACTGTATCTCTTTCTCAGTTTATACCTCATCTTACAACAATCAGTATCCATAGATGTAATACAGTAGCTGAGATAATATAAAAGCCCTCCATATCCACAAGTGGCACCCTCCAGAACCCCTATCAATGGCTGAAACCACACAGTATCAAACCTTATCTACACTGTACTGTTTTTTCCTTATGTCTTGCAGTGCGTATCTCTAAGTGCAGAGTTGATTTATCTTTCCATGTTTTATGATGTGTTCTGCTTTAGGAATATCATGTCATAAAATAAGGGTTACCTGAACACCTGCGTTGTGACACCATGAGAGTTGATCTAATAGAAACCTACTAGGTGCTCATGGATCCTACTAGGCTGGGCCCACTGGCCAAGGGATGCTGCTTGTCCCAGGTACAATGGAACAGGACAGTGAGAGATTTTAAAATGTTACTCAGAAAAGTGTACAATTTACGATTCTAAAACTTTAGAATGTTCCACTTAATATTTTTGGACTATGTTTGGCTATAGGTAGCTAAAACCACAGATAAGGGGGACTATGGAAATAAAACAGGCTATTCTAAAATTCTCTATATTTTGCTTTAGAATTCATTGCTAGAATTAGAAGGGATTTCACTTTTATAAAAATAAAAAAGGAATAATTCCTAAAGTAAGGATTAGGAATATACTTCCTATACATAGCCTTATTAGGCTAGTGGGATAAGACAGTCACTCTCCAAAATAAGGTGTGAAGTATTTTTACAGGGCTGCTGTGACTTCCACACTCACAATCACAAGACACACTTTCTATGCTATAGTCAAGTGCAATCACAGTCTGTGAATATTGGCCCCTAATGCTTGGCAGTGAATAGGCTACACAAAGACAAATGTGGCACATCTAGGAGGGACACTGACACAGCACTCACGCAGCTCCGAACAGACACCAGGGCAGTGGCCCTGCTGGTTTAGGGTTCTTCCTGCAGTAAAAGCACAGGTCAGACATTATTTAGGAATGAGAGAGAAGAAAAACAACATCCACCTCCACTGTAACATCTCCTCTTTCATCCGTTGTCTGGTCTAAAAGAGGAAGAAATGCAGGCATGGTACACAACAAAGACAGGCCTCAGTGATCTGACCCAGGGATGCTGTCCTTGGATAAAGACAAATGGTGGTTCCTGAGGAGAAAAGCCTAAATCCTGACACATGCCATGATTTCTCCTGAAGAATAACAATATATCTTGTCATAATCTAGAAGTGACATATCAGACCTCTGTCTTCTGTGAGAGGTAAATGATTTAATTATAGATCAAAATTAAATAAAATAAAGCAAACACACATAATTCCCAAAAAGGAGAGAGAACAGAGGGAAGAAGTGAATAACACCTCTTCATTCTGCTCAGAAGAAAAACATTGCTTATTTACGAGCATTGACTCTCAGCCCCACTGGAAAGTAATGAATTATTTCTGGGTCTCAGATTAGCTGCAGAATACAATGCAGCTATTGGAAAGGCATCTCATAAAACCTCAGGGAGCCTTCAGTGCACCACCAAAGGTAAACACAGGTCCATAATTCTTCATCTACCAAAATCTAAAAAACTCCAAAAACAAGAAGAAATAACTCAAGCTTCCCCGGAAAGTGTAAGGGCCTGAGTTCAATCCCTGGTTCTGCCAAAAGAAGAAGAAAGAAGAAAGAAGAAGGAGGAGGAGGAGGAAGAAAAGGAGGAAGAGGAAGAGATGGAAGAGGAGGAAGAAGAAGGAGAAGAAGAAAAAGAAGAAAGAAGAGGAGAAGGAGAAGGAGGAAGAAGAGGAGGAGGAGGAGAAGGAGAAGAAGGAGAAAGAGGAGAAATAACTCATCTTGCAGCAAAACTTAATTGAACCTCATTTGGCAGCAAAATGTGAACTGAACCACATAAAATCATTGGTCATCTATTTTAATTCCTCTTGGTATGAATATTCTTACATGTCATTGACAAAATGAGTATGATTATAGGACATTAACCCTAGATCTCTTTGGAATTGAGCCATACCTTTCTTTAAAAAAAAAAAAAAGACAAAAAACTGCTGAATTTTAAAACATGTCTGGCCTACGTAAGGGGAATATGACTGTAGACCTACATTAGACACAAGACCCTTATAAAGTTTGCCAAAGGTCTGCATGAGTCGTACTTCCTCTAGTTGTTGTAATCCAGCCAGATTTCTACATGTCAGACTGTAACATTATTTGGCAACACTGATAGAAATGGGAAATCTGTTATACAAGGTCACAAGGGCACATTAAATCCTGGTTTCCTACCTTCACATATTCCAGAGTTGGATCCAGAAGATGTGGATCTCTAAAAGAAAAAAACAGAGATATGAGAACAATTGAGAACAACACATTCATATATAGAATAAACTGTGAACAACATTACTCTCTGCTTATTGATTTAAGTTATTAAGCTGGGCCCTCACATCTGAGACTATACTTACAAAAGACAGATCTGGAAATCTCAACACAGAAGCAGATTATTTTCATGGGGGTGAGAGAGTAACAATAATAATACCATGACCTCAGTCCAGAAGTCCCACAAGCTTTCCTGTCAAATTCAGGCTGGAGAATATTAAATTACTTATGTGTGGCAATTCCAGGCCAACTCCAACATGAAAACTAGCCTCAAAGTTTGGCACAAGGAGCTCCAAGGGAGCAAAGGTGAGAGCAGGCCTGGACTGGATGGCAGAACATATAGCCCTCATATCATACGGGTCAATCCCCAACAGCAGTTGTGCTGGGCCCCCTCTGATAGCAGAGTGAGGTCTCAGGCAGGTTGAGTGGCTGCCCGGAGTGGACAGTACACGGGTGATGGAGCAAAGGGAACCATACATCCAGTTGTGCTTTTCAGCCGCATTGTTCTCATCACAGGATGCTGCCTGCCCACTTCTGATGTAAACCTGGGCAATTCATCCTAGTTTTCTTTGTTGCTCGGTGTTCTCTCCACCTAAAGGTGAGCTCTCATGTCTGTTATAATAATACATTAGAATCAGACAATTGTAAATACACAGCAGTGGGTGGCACTGAAGTGGTAACTTATTACAGAAGATGAAAAGATGTGACAAGACAATAGAAGATGGGGGAGACAAGACAGCTATGTTTTCAGTGCTGGCAGAATTACAGTGGCGTACCCATGATGTGTAAAGGCAGCTGCTGTCAGAGACTTCAACTTCAAAAAGCTCAATAAGTGCCCTACAGAAATGAGACCATTTAAAAAGGAGAGAACTTCTCTAAAGCCTGAAAGGCTAAACTCTGAAATAGGAAGGAAATATCTTAGCATAGCCACTGACTCAAAGTCCATGTACATCAGAAACCAGAGAACACACTGTCAGCAACGCCCTGGGCGGGTGAGCTCACCCTCCTGTCTGCTGGTGTGGGCCACTTCCTGGGCTGTCAGAGATTGCAGCACTCTTCCCCTGAACAAGAACCTGAAGGTCACTGTCCTCTGAGCCCACAGGTCAGGCACATAACTGTCTCATGGTGGAAATGATTCAACCCATCCCTTTGCCCAGACTGGACTTCCACAGCTGCACTCAACATACAAGCACGCAGGCCTGGTGGTGCCCAAGACCTCCTTCTGCATGCAAAGAAATGCATCTCTTTGTAGGGTAGAAGGGTCCCCAAAGGGTGCAAATTTATAGTCCTTGGATGCACTCTCATCAGTGGGGTGTGAATCTGCTTCTCAAAGGTTTCTCAGGCAAACTGGGACAGGTCATCACACTACCACTTGAATCAGTCTACTGTGACCTGTGACGGACACTTCCCTTGCAGGCCTCTATTTACTGGCTCAGTGTGGCAGCCTGAACAAGGTGCTGATTTCATGAGGCTTGGTTCTGTAGAACAGTCCGGTCAGTACTAAAAACTCTTAGCAGCCTTTTAACTTTATCCTTTAAACCTCTAGACCTTGGTTTTCTACTGAATTAACCTTTTAGGCTTCAGGCCCAGTCTTTTTGGCCTTAAGAGTACAGAAAAAATACCATAACCACTGAAATGCTGTTAATATAGTATTTTAAAATGTATTTTATGTACGCATATCCATGCCTTAATGCATAGATAGAATGTACTGGTATGTATTGTCTAAACTGATGGTTCTTAAACTTTTTGATCTCAGGATCTTCAACACTAAATGATTAAGGACCCTAAAGACCCTTGGTTCATGGAGGTACTATCCATTGATTACACTGCTAGATCTAGTTAATTTCTACTATTGGTATTAGAAATCAAAACAGAAATTTTCAAAACCTGTGAATTAAAAATTTTAAATAATTCATTATATTTACATAAAACTTACTGAAAGAGGTGTATTTTTGCAACAAAAATTCCATGAGCACGATTTCTCTTATTTTTTTCTTTGTACATATTTTTGACTGGCTTAGTAGAAGCTGAATTCTCCTGTCTACTGTGCTCAATTTGTTATGTGATATGTTCCAGTTGAAACGAGTAAAGTCCTTCTTCACACAGATATAAATTATTAAAAAGAGGAATATTCTGATTTGATATCATACCAAAATAAAAAGTGATAGCTTCTGTTTTTTTTTTTTTTTTTATTTACAGACTTTGTACAGGATCTCAATATACAGCTCAGACTCATAATGATCCTCCTGTTTCAGTCTACAGAGCTGGGATTACAGGGATGTGCCACCACACCCGGTTTTGGTGGCCAACTGGTCCTCGAGCTTACCAGGCAGGCCCTTATGCGGCTGATCTCCCTGGCCCTAAATGTGGTAGCTTCTTAAAGTTGAAGCTTTAATATAGAATCTTAAATTTTATTCCTCCATCTCTCTCTTCCTCCCAGGGCCCAAACACAGAGCTTCCAGCAAACTAGCAAAGTGCTCTGCTACTGCACTAGATACCCAATATTTTGAATTTTCTTTTGGAGATAGGGTCTCTAAGTTTCCCAAGCTGAACTCTAATTTGTGATCCTCCTGCTTCAGCCACCCAACCAGTTGAAATTATTGATATGGACGACCATGTTTTACTTGAAACTATGTTTGTTATTCTTGGACTTTGATCCTTTATCCATGTGTGATTCTTTAACTACTACCCTGGAACATACCGGCTTTCTGACGTATGTAAATCTCCCAGATCTGATGCATTTCAACATAGTTTTTTAAATTTTGGGTACAGCATTTACCTAGTATATATGTAGCTGTAATACCAAAAGTATGCTCCAATCCCCAAAGCCAACTTCACCTTCCAAAAAAGCAAATTAAAAAAACCCCTCTCATATTTATTAATATAACCATTGATCTAGGTAAAAAAGTTATTAAATATCAGGAACTGTTAAGTTCATGGTAGAGAATAAGGTTTTCCAAAATTCTGAATTTTGCTTTTCATGGGCAACTAACACTGTTGCATATCCTTGAGCTTCATTTCATTCATTTTTGGGAAAATGATCTGTCAAATACCAAGATTATATAGACAGGATTTGTGAATTAAACTCTTTTAAAAAACTCTTTAAAAAAACTGCTTTAAAAAAGTACTGTTCCAGGCTTTCACAGAGAGCAAATTGGTCAAGCAATGGTCATGACTCATCCACATGGCTGACACTGACAAAAGATCTACAAACTGCTATACACGGACGGTTTCAGGGTAAATCCTAAGATTATTTGACTGACCTTGTCAGATACAAAAGTTGCATTTTTAGTTATATAGGTCATGTTTTAACTTGGTCTTAACCATCCAGCAGAAAAGTATAACCATGAGGCATAAGAAATAAAGCCATATTAACCATGAACTATAAAAGGCCCAAGTCAACAACTTCTGACATTGCCAGTCTTATGGAAAACCCACTACTATTATGGACTCCTGGACTATTTGGGTTATTTTGCTGAATTCAAGCACCAACAATATTTGAATGGCAATGGAACACCCATCTCTGACAAAACAAAACAGAAAAGGGGGATATAAATGAAGGGCCATTTTGTAGTGAAAAAAAAAAATATATATATGTATATACAAAGTAATTAAGATAGATATGTAACTACTTTCTCTTAGTTCAGTGAGAAGAAAGATTTCAGTTAATAGTGTTTGGACAGTCTGTATCTTGTACTCTGAATAACTACTATAAAAACAACAATATGCAATGTATTAATTATCGTAACTGTCCTACTAATCTGTTTTGAAATTGCCTTGTGATTTCTTTCTCATTAAAATTGATTAAAAAACAAAAAATAAAATTTAAAAAAATACTGCTCATCATAATTTTAGAAATTTTATTTGGAATTGTGCTATGATTTTTGCTTTTCCCTCCAGATTTAGCTGTAAAATCCTTTTCCATTCACCCTCTTCCTTTTGAAATGCACAGGAAAACTGCAGGGATAGTATGAAGGCTAAGCCTTACCCTCTCTCAGGAAGCAGGGTGGATCCTGTGACCTCACTCAGTGATAGCTATTTTCTGTCTTGTTTCAATAAATATGAAAGATGTTTAAGACTTGAGATTTAATAAAATAAAATTACAATTGTTAGCCGGGCGTGGTGGCGCAGGCCTGTAATCCCAGCACTCGGGAGGCTGAGGCAGGAGGATTGTTGTGAGTTCGAGACCAGCCTGAGCTACAAAGTGAGCTTAAGGCCAGCCTGAACTGCACAGTGAGACCCTGTCTCAAAAAGACAAAAAAAAAAAAAAAAAAAAAAAAAAAAAAAAAAAAAAAAAAAAAAAAAAAA
>PVKA01002950.1:0-69774 GCA_004027165.1 Ctenomys sociabilis | reverse complement strand
ATTTAAAAACAAAAAACCAAAACCAAAACCCTGAGAACCTTGTTTTTACACTGTCACGGCAAATGTCAGTACACTGAAAAAGGTAACTAACATCTTTGCAATGTTATTTACAGGTTAGGTCTTACAGAATCCCTGCTAGGGTGTCAGGGACTTCCAGGAACACTGGGAACTGTTATTCTAAATAACTAATGGCTGCAGGCTCAGATATTTTTATCAATAGGTGTGCAATGTAGGTATCCAAAAGCTCCACCTACAAAATCAAAAGTAAATAAATTGGGTTATAACAAGTCAGAAAGTTTCTACACCACAAAGCAAACAACAAAATGAAATAGTAACTTATGGGTAGCAAAAAATATGTGCAAACCACATTATCTGATAAAGCATTAATATCCTTTTTCTAAAAATTAACTATTGAAAATCAATAATTACATATCATATTAAAAATTGTAGCTAACTATTGAAATGTGAAAGATATAAGATGCAGACAATGAATTTTAGAGAAATATTTCTTTCTTTTTTTTAAAGTACATATAGTGTTTGATTTACTAATAGGATGGTTACAAATTTATTTATTTATTTATTTATTTATTTATTTATTTATTTATTTTGCAGAAGCAGGGATTGAACACAGGCCCTTCACTTGCCAGGGAAGCGCTTATTCCACTGAGCCATCTCTCCCACCCCCTTTTTTTCTTTTTTTTACCAGAACCGGGATTGAACTCAAGCCGTTGTGTTTACCAGGGAAATGCTTATTCTACTGAGCAATCGCTCCTGCACCTAGCAAAATATTTCTGAAATGAATACATAGCATGAGATTACTAATAGAGTGTACATTGTAAATAAATTTACAAACTTACATGAATATAACAATAAAAATTGTCCAAAATAAAAATGAACAAGAAAGAATTTACAGAATAGTCATAATAGTTCACTGTGTCAAAATCAAGAAACTTATATTCACATAATTAGAATTCTCAAAGCAGAAAGGGGTAGGCAATAAATATATAAAGACAAAATTTTTGAATTTAGTTGAATTTATAACACCACATTTTCAAGAAAAATGAACATTTTGCATAAGAAATTTGAATAAAATCATACCAAGAAACACAAAAATGAAACTGTCCAAAAGTTATTGTTAAGAAAAAAATCATTAAAACATATACATAAAAAATATTAGCTATGGAAGAACAAAATTAAATAGCATCATATTCCACATTAGAAAAAAAAAAAAGACCAAGTGTGTAAGAAACTAAAGGGCTAAAAGGAAAAAAAGATCTGTCCTCTATGAATTTTATACTTAGAAAACACACATTTGAAACTAAAAGTAAACTATTTTCCAGTTATACAAATACAAAATATTCTAATACCTCCAGATGTAGCATATAGGAAATAACAAAGATCATAATTCAGAAGGCAAGAGAAGTTGCTGTGTGGTCCTGGATAAAGAATAAAGAGCTCTCAAAATGATACAGGACCATGTAAAATATATTATTATTTTTTTTTTTTTTTTGTCACGTTGATCTTTATTGTACACCATTATTCTCCCACTCCACAGAAAGGCTGCTTCTGACTTCTGTCTGTGATGGCAAGCACTAGAATCCCGACTGTAACAGAATAGTAGTAGAAATGCCTCGGTGATTTTAAGTTGGAAGCAGTACACTCGTACGTGGCTCTGGCCCCCAGTTTTGGGAATGTACAAATGTTTTTGTATTCAAAAATACAAAATAAATTATCTGTAGGCGTGGACAATGACAGCAGTAAATGGTGGGCGCGTGGCTTCCGTGCATCACCCGGCCTGCTCTTCATCTCCTTCACGTGAATCTCCAGTTACGGGGAGGACCCCGCAGGGCGCTTCCTGTCATGGTTCATGAGCGAGGGCCAAGGCTTTCTAGGTTATAACATCCGGCCGCCCATCCCGCCCCCCATCCCACCCATGGCGCCCATGGCAGGGTCCTTCTCCTCCTTAGGGAGTTCTGTGACCACAACTTCTGCTGTTGTCAACAGAGAGGCCACCCCTGCGGCATCCAGCAGAGCAGTTCTTACGACCTTTGTTGGGTCAACGATCGCCTTCTCCACCATATTCACGAAATCTCCAAGCAAGCTTCGCCAGCTGATCATTCAGTTTTTCTTTCTCATATTCACTAGTTGTGATTTCTAACTGCTCAGTGATTTCTTGAATACGTTTTTCAATTTGTGCTTTGTCACCTTTGCCTTTCAAAAGCGATGCGCATCATCTTTAGTTACGATAACTTCTCCAACTTTCCCTAGGTCGTGAGGCTGGACATCTTCAAGATTTAGCGTCAAACCCTCTTCTCCAAACACTGCACCACCAGTTGCAATAGCTGTGTCTTTCAGCTGGTTCTTCCTGTTGTCAACAAACCCTGGAGCTTTAACGGCAACAACCTGAAGGCCAACCTTTAGCCTGTTCAAAACCAGGGTACTGAGAGCTTCTCCATCAACGTCCTCAGCAATTATGACCAAGGGCTTCCGGTGAGCATTGGCAATTTCAAGAGCAGGTACAATGGACTGAACGCTAGAGATTTTCTTCTCACTCAGTAGAACATAGGCATCCTGGAATTCACATTTTTGGGCCTTTTGATGTGTTAATAAAGTATGGAGAAATATATCCTCGATCAAACTTCATGCCTCCAATAACTTCCAATTCATCATTCAGGATTTTTCCATCCTTCACTGTGATGACGCCCTTCCAGCCAACCTTCTCCATGGCGTCAGATATGATGTTGCCAATTTCTTTGTCTCCATTTGCAGAAATTGTAGCAGCCTGAGCAATTTCTTCAGGGGTTGTCACAGGTTTGGACTGTTTCTTAAGTTCAGCAATCACAGCATCAACAGCTAACATCACATCTCTCCTGATTTCCACAGGGTTTGCGCCTTTACTGATCTTCTCAAAGCCTTCCTGTCGCTGTGGTGGTGCCATCCCTGGCCTCTTCGCTTGTATTGTTGGCGACATCTTGAGCAAGTTTAACTCCAGTATTCTTGTACTTATCCTTTAAATCAGTTGACTATGCAACAGTCAACACCATCTTTAGTTACCTTGGGACTTCCCCAACTCTGTTCAATAATCACCGTTCTTCCCTTTGGCCCCATTGTAACGGCGACGGCATCGGCCAGGAGGTCTACACCCTGAAGCATGAGGGCGCGGGCGTCCGCACCGAATTTCAGGTCTTTGGCATAAGCCCGAGTGAGCTGCGGGGCCAGCGCCCGGGACACTGGCCTGGCCTGGCGAAGGACCGCAGGTAGCCGGAGCATTTCTGCCGGGCGGTGGCAGAGGCCCACGGGGGGGAGGAAGGCTGTCGGCGGAGAGTGAGTGTAAAATATATTAGATGAACCCATTTAAAAGGTCATTAAAGATTTCTACAAAATAATATCAATCTTATGCTGGGTTATACACATATTTTTTTCATGTGTATGCATGTGTATGTGTGTGTGTGTGTGTGTGTGTGTGTAAAAGACAAGGAAGAAGTAATATAAAGTCAATGGAAAATGGAAATATAATTTTTAAAGTTTCTAATACTAGAAAAGATCATACCATGTCTTTTAAATAGATTGTAAATCAAAGATACAGTACCAACCTTAAAACAAAAATTAAGATTAAGCAATATTCAGAAAATTAAATATTATTAATTAAAAATTAAGTGTTTCAAAACAATTAAACTAAAAGTTTTCATGATAGTAAAGAATTATTAGGAATAAAACAAGATAAACATTGGAATGGCAAATAAATGACCAGCACTTCTAACAGTTTGGGGATAGGATATCACACAAAGTTCTAGTATGTCGTGGACATGGGTAGTGTCCATGATGCTTCCTGGTGGCCAGGTGTCACTTGTGGGACTGAGCTACTGCTATTTCCTTGATATACCCTATCCACCCAGACAGTCATGACCCATAGTGTGCAGGAGAAGTCCATTTGTAGACTATGCTGATGAAAAGATTTTGCTGCTGTATACAAAAAAATAACTGAAAGCCTGCTTTTATATACATTTTATTTTCCTGTGTCTGTTTGCCCTATTTGGTGGGTTATTTTCATTCTCATTCATGGAATTGTGGTCATTTTGCTCCCTCTCTAGAACATCTTTTAGTAGTCTGTGTAGGGTTGGCTTTGTCATCATGAAATTGTTAAGCTGTTCTTTGTCATGGAAATTTCACTTCTCCATTGTACCTGAAAGAGAGTTTTGCAGGGTATATCAGTCTGGGTTGGAATTTGTTTTCTTGCAAGACTTGTAGTACTTTGCTCCATGCTCTTCTTGCCTTAATGGTTTGTGAAGAGAAATCTGCTGTTATTCTGATGGGTTTTCCTTTAAATGTGATCTGTTTCTTTTTTTTAGCAGCTTTTAGTATACTGTTCCTGTGCTGAATTTCTAGGAACTTGATTATTATGAGTGGATATGTTTTTAATTGGGTTGATGCTATATGAAGTTCTGTATGCTTCAGTTACTGAATATCAAATTGTTTTCCCATATTTGGGAAGTTTTCTGCTATTACTTCTGCACATATTCTTTTAATATCATTTGTATTGACTCCTTGTTTCTCATTGATGATTATTAGTCTCACATTGTTCAACTTTGCATCATCTTTTTTTTTTTTTTCCTGTGAAACCAGAGATTGAACTCAGGTCCTTGCGCTTGCCAGGGAAGCGCTTATTCCACTGAGCCATCTCCCTGGCCCCTATTTTGCATCTTAAGGTGTTGAATAATTTTTCTTGCATCCAAGTTGGTTTTTGTCAATGTATTATCATTATTATTTTGTATTTTGTATTTTTCATTATTATTTTTAAAGACTACAAAATGGTGATAGAAGAAAACAGCATTATACATGATACAAGATTTCACTAAACAAAGTATTAGGAATCCAACAATGGCTACTGTATTACATGATGCTATGTGCAAATTAGTTTTTCAGATTACCACATATAAACATATGTTTTGTTTAAATTAAAACAATAACTAAGAAGTTATAAGAAATTCAAGAGAGGAAAAAATCAAAGTAAAAACAAAAATTGTAAGCATTAACTGCTCCTTTCTTTTTTTATACTCATATAATTAGAATTCTCAAAATAGAAAGTAGGCAATAAATATTTAAAGATTTAAAATTTCTGAATTTAGTTCCATTTATAATTCCACATTTCCAAGAAAAATGAACCTTTTGCATAAGAAATTTAAATAAAATCATACCAAGATACACAAAAATGAAATTGTCCAAAATTTATTGTAAGAAAAAAATGATTAAGGTTTAAGACAATCCTAGTTGTTTTTAGGAGATCTTTTCTTACTTTTTCAGTAGCTGCAATGATGTCTTTAAGGTCTGAAAGTCTATTTTCACTTTCATTCAAATGGTTTTGCCAGCTTGTGATTGAGGTTTAATTTCCTGTATATCACTTTGAATCTGCTTCATGCATTCTATTTCTTTCCTATATTGCTTATTCAAGGATTCCATCGTTTTTATGTTCTGCTCTATTTTTTTTAATCAGTGTCTTCTTTAGGAGCACTTAGTACTTCTTTCATTATAGTTATTTCTTTTTTTACTTCAGAAATTATTTCTGATATGATTTCCTCTATTCCTTTCTGCAGCTATTTCTTTACTTCTGCTATTATTTCAGAGATTTTATTCTTCTATGATAGTCTTTTGCGTTTGTTCTGGGTGAGCTCAGGGCCTGAGAATGCACTTTGCTCCTTCTCTTTGTCATTTTATATATCATTGTCTTTTGACCTTTGGTGTAGAGCTTAGATAGAGTTATTATCTTAGCACCAGGTCTGGCCCTATCAAGTTCAAACTCATCCAAGTGATGTAGCTTGGGTCTGGCTGCTGTGCTTGGGTCTTCCTGCTGTAGCCCTTGGAAGTGAATCCTGTGGGCCACTCTGGCAAGATGTTCTGCTCCTGAATCAGCTGGCTGTGTCTTGCCTCTAGCCTCTTTGCAGGGAGTTCTGCTGCAGGGTTCCACACTGGGCCTGGGCTCTGGGTCAAAAGAGGATCCAATGGGCCCCGAATGGTCTCACTCACATGTCGGGCCTGGGCTCTGGGTCGTATGAGGATTCGGCAGACCCCGGGCAGTCTCACTCACATGCCGGGCTTGGGCTCTGGGCTGAATCCTTGTCTTCTCCAAAAATATATATATATATATATATACAGATAGATAGATAGATAGATAGATAGATAGATAGATAGATAGATAGATAGATATAGGTATTTTGGAGGAGGGGCTGAACTGGGGATTGAACTCAGGCCCTTGAACTTGTCAAGGAAGTGCTTATTCTCTTGAGCCATCTCCCAGCTCTAATATCCAAAATATATAAAGAACTCATATGACTCAGTTGTAGGAAAACAGATAGTCTGCTTGAAAAACAGCTGAAGGACTCATTTAGACACTTCTCCAAAGAAAACACAAGAAAGGCCAACAGGTACACAAAAGGCGCTCAGCATGATTGATTATTCATCCAAGAAATGCAGAGCAATGGACTATGAAATACTATTCCATACAGATAGGATAACTATTCTCAAAGAGCAAAAAATGGTGGCGAGTGTGTAAAGGTGTACATTGTTGGTGGGAGTGTAAGTTGGTATAACTACTATGGCAAATGGAGGCCTCTGAAGAAATTTAAAACAGAACTACCGTAGGGCCCAGCAGTCCATCTTCTGGGGGCATGTACCCAGATATGTGTATTCCTTTGTTCACAGTAGCTTTATTTATAACAGATAATATATAGAGACTACATAAGAATGCATGGATGAAGAAATCGTGATATCTGTCTCACATACATATCTATATGCAATGAGATATTATTCAATTCTGTAAAAAGAGAAGATCTTGCCATTTGCCACACATGGATAAGCCTTGAACCAGACACAGAAAGAAAATTATGTCACAATTTCACTTTTTTCTGGCATCTAAAAAGTTCAGATATACAGAGACAGAGGCAAAACAGTGATTACTAAGATTTGCTGTGAGGGGTGTGTGGAGACAAAGGTCAGAGGATAAAAAGTAGCACATGCAAAGAATAAGTAAATCTGGAAAGCTATGTACACCAAGCTTATAGATAATAAGGTCATACTGTATTTGGGATTCATATTACATGAGTGGATTTTACCTCTCCTTGTCCTCAAAACAAAAACATGGGTAACTATGTGAGATGATAGATATGTTAATGCTTTACTATAGTTTCCCATAATGTCATATTGTACCTTACATGTACACAATAAGTATTTTTTAAAAACCTCGACTGAAGCTTTAATGACCCCTTCCTTATGGTATCTATCATTTTTCTTCACCTCTTATTAATGACTGGTCCACACAGCAAGGGTACATGATTTGGTACAAATATGCCTGCTCTTGCTCCTTCAAAATTCCTACCTGTTATTGAATGATGCAACATTTATAGCATGTCATCTCCTCACCACCTTGAACTTATTCTCACTGTACTTTCATTTACTGTAGTTTCATTTTCAACACCTGTGACACACATGACATAATGCCTTTTGCACTCAACAGAATCTGTTAACGTCCCCAGAACTCTTTAAAAATAATCACAAACTCAGCAAATACCATGGAAGGAAACATCATGCAAGATAATTGCCAAGGGGCCAGGGAGATGGCTCGGTACAATAAGCACTTCTCTGGCAAGTGCAAGGGCCTGAGTTCAATCCCTGGTTCCGCCAAAAAATAAAAAAATAAAATAAGACAATCGCCAAACCTGTGGATGGGAGCATGTACAGCTCTGCCCTGCTTACTTAGAATATCCCTTAGTCAGAATTCACTAAGGAAAAGGTTTCTCATCCTGAACTAATAAGTTAACATTTTAATTATGTAGAAAAGAGAGCCTCAAACAAATACTTTACAAGAATAGCCTAGTCAGGCATGGTAGTGGACATCTCCAGATACCTGGGAGGTTAGGTATAAGATCTCAAGTTGGAAGTCAGCCTGGAATATATAGTAAGAGCATATTAAAAAAAAAAAAAAAAGACGTACCCTATACTTGACTAGTGCTATAGTGCGTAGTGCAAGAATAAGTAATACCTTGGTTCATGAACACTTCTGTTTGCAAACAATTTGGTTCACAAACAAAAGTGGTTAGCAAGACTTCGCTTCCATTTGAAAATTCCACATCAGGTGACAAGCATGGCCACAGTCATCTTCCCACACAAACACAAATGCAGTCCAAAAATTGTAAAACAAAATAAGTTAATAAGCTAAAGTGACCCTTATATGTATTCTCTAGAAGACAAGAAAAATAATGAAAACACAAGAGGGTGGTCTCACTGAGGCAGGGCGAAGGTACAGATTACCCAGCTTCCAGGTGATCTCACCTCTGGGGAAACACTAAAGCCAGCATGCCTGGGGATCCACTAAGGCACTCACTGGGCCCGGCCAGTGGTGCTCCCCTTCCCAGGACAGTGTAAGGCTGATGCTGACCACAGATTAGATCAGGTAGCGTTCATGTGTATCGCTGGAGACAAAGGCCAAGCAGCTTCAGTTTTCAGAAAGTGAAAGGAAAAGGATTTTACACACCCAGATCTGGAGAAGAGGGCAGATCATAGGCAACATGTGTTCTGCCTAAAAACAAAGCTATAATCATAAAGCATGACTTAATTTCTTTTTGTGATATGGGAAACAGATGATCTGGCCTGAGGAACGCTATTATTAAATTGCATTTGGGTTTCAGTGATGACCTGAGAAATCATGCTATTATTATGCCTGAACAACTTATAGGAAATGCAAGTTATTTATTGTTTATTAAGGTAGGTAAATTTCAAAATGAAAAAACAGCTTCCCATGAAAAACAGAAAATGAAGCCCTGGATCATGCACATAGGTCCTTATGGGCAGATGAAGTCCCTCAACTTGGCTCCACCGCTAGTTGCACTGAAGCTTTTGGGGCACAGTGATTACTAGTGAATGAAGGAAAGTCAGCTTTGGATAGGCTGTCTGGCTGGGGGTCACATGCACAGGCTATGAACAGTGTGAACCTGGGCCTAGTTCACCACCCGAACACAACCCCGCTAGGTGTCAATTGGTTTGTAACATGGTAATAACGCTGCTTCCTGCATCATGACACTGTTGTGGAGACCGAATGAAGGTGAAATTAGGATAAGTAACACATCAATCTACAAATGCTGTAAAAGGGGGATGTGTGTTAAATCACGTTCGTCAGATCCTATGCCTCCCCCCTAAAAATAGTTGAGTTAAAAAGCAAAATCTAACAAGATGAAGTAAAATAAAGATGTTAAACTTCTAATTTTAAAATGGGACTTGTTAAATAGAAGGTAGAAAAGATGTAAACAGACTTTAGTTGACCAAATCTAACTGTGACATAGCAGGAAGAAGTTATTGAACATGCTGCTGGGGTGCCAAACTACACTGGCAGAAGATCAGCATCCAGAACGGACGCTGGCAGGGAAGGGCCACTTCTGGAAATATTCACTCAGACATTAAAGGCGAATAAAATGGAAATAAGCGCAACACTGGCTCACCAGGAAAGACTCAGAAAATCAGGAACCATGAGGAGAGGGTGAGCTCATAAATACAGTGCTAGTAAGAAGTGAACATCTTCCAAGAGAAGGCGAATGTAGATACAGACACCTACTGGCTTCAGGCCTCATTCTCTTAAGACAGGGCTTGAGTGGACCAGGAGGGAAGTTGGACAGGGATAGAAGTGGAGCTACAGGGAGACTTTAGGCTCATGTAAGGAAGTACCAGCAAATTTGGTTTCTGGGAGTACTAGCTGAAGGACTCAATTAGATGGACAGCTCAGCATCAACAGAGACTGTGAAAAGACACATAAATAAGCACCGCTAGGGTCTCACCCTTGTCCCCCTGTGAAAGGCCAGGTCAAGAGAAGTCACACTGGATTCAGTAAACCTGAGCAAACCTTCCCATCTGTAACACTGATCTCAGACTGAGGGAGGCTGTGGGAGACATCGATCCCCCATGTAAGCATTTGTCCACTAAAGAAAGAAACTCAGCCAAGTCACTTGGATAATTTTCTGAGAAGATATTTGGTACTCCACATGGAATTATTTTCCTTTTCCTCTTTGAAAGACCTGGAGAGCAGAGAAAAGGATAAAACCAAAGTCCCTCTTGGCCCTGCCCCGATGAACTCTTCAAGGCCTGCTGAGGGAGCCCATCCATCCTGTTCTCAGGGCAGATCTTGGAAGGAGACTTGGGGGTCTCCTCTCACCCTTTTCAGAAGACAGGAGAAGGAATCAAGGAGAGCCATAAAGCCCAGTTAGTGTGTTACAAATTCAAATGCTTTTAAAACCAATGTCTTGAGCTAAGTTTAACTGATACATAAACGCAGATGGCTGTGTGCCCTCCTTTCTTAGCCAGCTCAGGAGAAGGGAGACAGTCGCCTCACACACTCTTCCCTGTGAGCCAGAAAGCACAGCAGTCGGCTTGAGGTCTCTGCCTCCAACTTGAAATAGAATAGCCAATTATTCATACAAGACTACATACAGCACAGTCCTTGAACCACAGATTTACATTCTCCAAGAGAGATCACTTGGAAAAAACAAACAGAAAAACTTGGCAATATAAACAAAAAACGTTTTTAAATAGTTGTTTCTTTTTTGGCTTATGCCAGTTGTGAATCCCCACCCATGACTCAACAGTGTGAGAAAGGGCGCCGACAGGCACCACGGTCCCCCTAGTGGGCTGGCCTGCTGCCTCCTGTGATGGCAAGATGGGAGGCTGCAGCATGAAACCTGACTCTCTGTGATTTTATTTTTAAGTTTATTAAGTTTCAAATAACTTCACTGTGTCTACACTGTGAAGTCATTCTTTCCCAACATCCCACTTTTTAAAGTTCAAATTCTCGGAAACTATAGGTGAGAGTTACAGAAATGAAAAATTTAGTAGTTTCTCATCAGTAACAAGACTGAAATTTCCTTTCTCTTACAAGGGCACCGACCTATGAGTGTGTGCTATTTTGAGTTAAAGAGATTCTCTTCTTAAGTAAGATATCATTACCATAGACCTTTTCCAAGTGGTTGGGGAATACATTTTCTAAGTCTGTCTTAAATTACAGAATGGATTGGATAAATCTCTACTTACTTCTTTAAATATAGAGTAAATTAGTGGGAAACAGTGTTGCCAAACAAATGTGTTTTAAAATATAACAACAAAAAAAGGAATCCTTTGTAGTAAGATCAGTATTTCATGCAATGGAGGAACGTAAGAGATCCAATTATTCTAGCCTGAGTAGGATAAAGGCTTCCCTTAAACCACATACACCAGTAACAGCAGAGTTGGCACATCACTGTGAGCACATGGTATGGTTGGTATCCAGTCAATGCATACATACTTACTTGTATCTACATAGGTCTGTTCAAAATGACAACTCCATAAGAACAATGCGTCTACTGCATGCCAAGCAACTCCCACCTCCCACAGTTCCTGCAGAAGCACCTGCAGCACGCAACACTTGAGGCAAGGTAATGGAAACACAGAAACTAGAGTCAAATCCTTGCTTCAGAGAGGTGTAAGGCAAGTGGGTAAAAGAGATCAGTGGACCCACCTCAGCTCGTTCCAGTTAGTGAGAGGAATCAGTGGTAGGCAAAAGCTGGGAAGGGTCCTTCAGACAACACCTGAGTTAAGTTTTAAGACATGAGTAGGACGTGCTCTGACTGAGTAGACATGGGTGGGTGGGAAACACTCCAGTGAGAGAAGTATGGGCGGAGACATGGAACTTGAGGTAGCATGGCACATTTGGGGAAGCACAGACTGTTCTAGAATTAATACTCCTCAGCCCAGCCACCACACCTCTTGCTGGCCATCTGTAAAACTCTCCTCAGCTGCTCATCAACTCTCCACATAGCAACAGAATGATTCTTACTCAGACCATGGGTTCCTGGGTCTGCTCCCACTTTAAGACAAAATCTTCCATGACATTGTGGCCCACAAGCCGGTTGGCAAGACACCAACCATCCTCAAGGTAATAGCAGAATTCAAAGCACAGTTCCCAGGATCCTTCTTCCTGGTTACTCAAACAAATACTAATCTAGGTACTGTTGTGAAGGAATTTTGCAGATGGGATGAAGGTCTTGCTAGGCACATTGTAAAATGGGGCCAACCAGGGCAACACAGTGACATCTTTGCTCAAAAAAAAGGAATTAATGTCCCAAGTTAGTTCACATTGTACTACCATGATTACTCCATGGCCCCTATGAGGGATAGCTGAGGTGAGGGGCCTGCTATTATGACAGGGCCTGTGACAGAAATCTAAAATGGTCTCTAGGAGATGGAAGCCAACAGCCAGAAACAAACATCAGTTCTCACTGAAAGGAACTGAACTCAACCAAGAACTTGAATAAATTCGGAAGCACTTTCTGCCACAGAGCCAAGAAGAAAAGGCCGCTGGCTGACAACTTGATTGTGACATCCTGAACTCAGACCCCAGCTGAGCTACACCAGATTTTCAATCTATAAAAACTCGGAAGAAATAAATGAGTGTGAGGTCATCAAGTTTTGTTACTCAGCAAAAGAAAGTTAACATTCTTATTGTCTTATCTCAGCCTTTTTCCATTGCTCCATTAGGCCAAGCCAGCCTCTACCCTACCTATGTGCCTGGGTATGGTCTGTTCATTTGCCCTGAACTCCCTCCCCCCTGAGGGAATGGCCCATTCCCTCCCAGGATTCAGATCTCTATTCAGTTATCTCTTTAGAAGCGTAAGTCAACATTGCCACTGTCTTCTGTTCCCTTCTCTGGCTTTTTTTTATCTTTTGCACTATCTGATATTAGATGGTACTTGCTGTTATGATTTGTGTCTAGCTGTTCCCCAAAGCCTCATGAAGTCTGGGATGTCTTCTAGAGTTTGTGATTAATTCTTGATCCAATGCTGGGATTATGGGTGTGAGTGCTACACTTGCCTTGGGGTGGGTAATCTGCATTACAATTTAAAGAGGGGAAAGAGGCTAGCCATCTGCCACAGCTGCAGTTCCTCCCTTTTGCTCTATGCCACCTTCTACCACCATGAAGGGCTGCCCTCTGCCATGTGCTGCTCTACTTCGGAGCCAGCCAAGTATGGACTGAAACCTCCACCAACTGAGCTAAGTAAACCTTTCCTTCCTTAATTTGGGGTGTTGGGTATTTTATCCCAGCAACAAGAGAAAAGTAACTAAGACATTTGCTCAGGGTCTGTACTGGAATATAATCTTCCAAAGGTGGGATTTTGTCTGCTTTATTCACCTTGGCACTTGGTATATAACAGTTGCCCAGTAAACGCAGCAGCCAGAATAATAAGAAAGCAACTACTAAGCACAGGGTGAGGAGACAAAGAGGGGTAAAGGCTGAAATTAAAGATACTCATGAAAGAGGACTTCCAGAACAGCTTCAGAATGTGTAAAGGACAAGGAAATAAGTCTACATGAAGGGAGGGAGAATATTTTGAGGTGGATTAATGACAGCATGTCTCATTGCAATACATTTTTTCTGTCACATCAAGTCCATTGTTAAAGTTACAAGAAATAGAAATTCTCAAGATATACACATAACATACAAAATAGATATGGAACTTGAAAACAAATGAAGAGAACAAAGCACCATCAACAACAAAAGGAAGGCAGGGGAAGTGGGAAGGATCCATCTAGAGAGCATCTCACCTGCCCTGCTGAGCCTGAACCTCACAATAGGTCCATCTCACCTCAAAGGATGTGCTGGACCCAAACAAAACACACCTAACCAGGGGGACTAAAATGAAACTGTTTCCACCACAAATGCTGATGGAAAAAAAATAAAGGCGGTAATAATAGTCCCACCTAGTGACTTGTCACCACCTGTCAGCTTCACGCTGAGAGGAATTCAAATCACCATTATCTGCTTTGGCAGAGGAATCCAAAACTGACAAATAAAAGAATCTGGGTTGGTGGTACCCTTAGTGAAAAAACAAGGTAAACCCTTTTTGAAGGAAATTTTTCTCAATAAAACGTTGCTTAGGATATCTATGAATTTAATTAAACATAAATTTCCTTTCGGAAATAATCACATAAACTAGAAAACAAGCCTTAGAAAACAAAAGTCAGGAGAAATAACAGTAGACTGAGAATTCTCAAAGACTTAAAATTGGGATAGGGGGTTTAAGCTATAAAAAACAATAGTGTATGATACCGTTCTTTTTTTCAGTTCCGAGGATTGAACCTTAGGCCTTTGCACTGAGCAACAACTCCAGAAACCTCTTTTGAATGCTAAGTCACTAAGTTGCCCAGGCTGAAAATCTCTCTCTCAGCCTCCCAGAGATGATACAATTTTTAAAAAGGTGAATTCAAAAGTGATCTAAGAATATACAGGTAGATACAAAAATAACATTCAATAATTTTTGAAGTAAAAAATTAAGACTCAATGGTTAGATTAAATAACACAATCACAGAAATTTTTTTATGAATTTCTGATTAAGATAAAGAAATTGCATATAATGTAGTACAAAGAAGAAACACAATAGGAAATACGAAACACTGAAAGTAATATGTAAGTACATTTAACCAGAGTACTAGATGGAAACAGTTGAGAGAGAAAGTTAAAAACAATAATCAAAGAAATAATGCTCAGGATATAGGAGATCCTGTACTGGAACTCAGTTGTGTCCCAAATTTTCTGATCAAGGAGATTATGGGGCCACAGAGTAACGTGATCAATGACGTAGAGTGTGCCTAAGAAGAGTCACATGGAGAGAAAACATTCCCTCAGGCTTTCATAGAGAGCAAACTGGTCAAGCAATGCCGTGACTCATTCACATGGCTGACACTGACAAAAGATCTCCAAACTGTGGTACAGGGTTGCAGGATAAATCTGGAGGGGACTTGACTGACCTTATTAGATACAAATGATACATTTCTTGTTACATAGGTCTTGTTTTATCTTGGTCTTAACCGTCCAGCAGAAAAGTATAAAAACAAGATATATAAAGTAAAGCCATATTAATATCCCAAGCTGTGAAAGACTCAAGTCAACAACTTCTGCAAGTAACCTACTGCAATTGTGGACTGCTGGACTGTGTTGGATTGTTTTGCTGAATTCACACATCTACAGTACTTAGATGCCAATGGAATACCCATATCTGACAGGACTAAACAAAAAAAAGGGGATACAAAGGAAGGACCATTCTGTATACTACTACTTTTGCTTAAATCAATGAGAAGAAAGATTTGTTCTAATAGTGTTTGGACAGGATATCCTGTCTGTATCTTGTAATATGGATAACCACTAAGAAGGTAACAATGTACAAGGTATTAACTATTGAAACTGTCCTATTAATCAACTTTGAAACTGTCGTATTGCTATTTGCTTCTCAATAAAATACAGTAAAATAAAATAAGAAACAAGAGGAATGATTTTGATTGAATAAAGTATGGAAAGAATCCATAATAAAAAAAAGAAATAATGGTGGGAAGGAAGTCTTCAAAATTAATGAAAGATACCAAACCTTTGTGATTCAGGCTTCTCCCGAATCACAAAGCAAAATAAACAAAAAGTAAATGCTCACTTATACACACTGTAATGAAATTACAGACCACCAAAGGCTAGGATATCCTGCCAGTCAAATGACAAAAAAATATTGCCTTCCAAATCATGATAATTACACTGATAGATTTTCATCAGCCAAAAGTGAAAAAATGAAGTGCTCATGGTTTTGTACACAACAAAACTATCAAGTGGACAAAGGTGATTTTATACTACAAACAAATAATATCCTTCAGGAAGAAGGGAAGGATGGCATAAAAAAGCCTAAAATGCAGTGAATGATGGAGAAAACCAACCAAACAAACAAACAGAAAACTTGGCAAACATATAGGTGGCCCCAAACTAGCTCTTATGCCATAGAGCAAGATGCACTTCTCATTTGCAGAGTTTAAAACTACCTCCTCACCCACATTAAAATGGCTACTATCAAGATAAAGCATGAACAAAAAACACTGGTGAAGATGTGGAACACCTGGAGCACTACGTGTACAGGTGGCAGGAATATAAAATGGTGTGGCTGCCATGAAAAGCAGTATAAGGCCAGGGAAGATACCTCAGTAGAATATGCGCTTGCCTGGCAAGTGCAGGATCCTAGTTCAATGCTGGGTACTGCAAATAAAACAAAACAAAACAGTAGAGTTGTTCCTAAAAACCAAAAATACACCAGGTGTGGTGGTACCCACCTATATCTCTAGCTAACTAAGCAACCATAGTGAGACCCTATATCAAAACAAAAGAGAAATAGAATCCCACATGAAATCTGCAGTTTTACTATATATAGGATATATATCCAATTATCTATCTATCTATCTATCTATCTATCTATCTATCTATCTATCTATCTATCTATCTATCTATCTATGTGTCTGTCTGTCCGTCTGTCCGTCTGTCCGTCCGTCTGTCCATCCATCCGTCTGTCCGTCCATCTGTCTATATCTGTATCTATCTATATATTCAGGCAGTGCATGCCAGTAATCTCAGTCCCTCAGGAGGCTGAAGTGGAAGGATCACAAGTTTGAGACCCTGCCTCAAAAAAAGAGTAAAATAAAGCTCTGGAGATATGGACAGCAAAGGGAAGAGAAAAAAGTCGGGGGAGGAAGTGGAGGAGAGAGAAAAGCACAACCCAAATATCCATCAGTGGATGGATGGATCATCAAGATGTGGTATAGACCTATGATGGAATATTATTTCGTCTTAAAAATAAAATTCCAGCATGCTACAACACGGTTTACCTTAAAGATATTACAGCAAGTGAAATAAGCCAGCCACAAAAGGGCACACAGTGTGTGATCCCATGTGGATGAGACTAGGAATCTATTTGAAATCTATAGAGACAGAAAGTGGAATGGTGTTACCACCCTGCTAAGAAGAGGAAGGAATGAAGAGCTGCTTAAAGGCACAGAGTATCAGTTTTGTAAGATGAAAAGAGTTCTAGAAATACTGATGGACTTATTAACACTCCTGAGCTATGTATGTAAAAATGGCTAAGAGGAAATAAGGCAGGCACAGAAAGACACTACAGGATTTCACTCATGTGTGTAACCTAAAAAAGTTTGTCCCAGAGAAGTTGAGAATAGTGATACCTGCCACAGACTGGAGCTTGGGGTGAAGGAAGGGATGAGGACAGGTTGATCTTCAGTAATTGCTATGGTTAAACAGGAGCAGAAGTTCTTCTGTGTTACTATTGCACAAGGCAGAGATTACAATAACAATAACTCCCAGAAAAGATTTTGAATACTTTCACCATGAGGAAATAATACATGAGAAATAGTATGTGTGCTGATTTAGCCATCACACAATGTGTACATGTATCGAAGCAATATGTAACATACAATTCTTGAGTTTCTATGTATCAGTTAAAAAATAAACCTAGTACTCAGTTAAAATTGGCTAAATGCTATACACAACATATCATGGCTTTTATCCACATGTATTTTCACATAATTAAAACTTTTACTAGAAAACAAAGTAAAATATATTCAAACAATGGAATAAAAAGAGGCAGCTGTCAAGAATGAAGTGTTCCAAACCCTTCTACTGCCCAGACAAAGCATCACTATGGTTCAGGGCTGGAATGTCCCTGAAGGGCTCACGTGTTGACAGCACAGTCCTCAAGGCAGTCTTATTTGGCTACGGGCTTTTGTGAACTGATTGGATCATGAGAGTTCTCGCTTCAGGATGGATTACTGTACCCATGAACTTACAATCTGATGCCATTATTGAGAAATAGTGGTTAGGATGTGGGGCCTGGCTGGCGGAGGCAGCTCACTCCTCCTCCAGCTGCGTTACACGAGTCGTTTTCCTCCACCACAGGTTTCTGCCTACCCGGGGGCCCAGAACAATATCCAAGAGACCGCAGGCTGAAGCCCAGAGCCAAAGAAATCTTTCTTCCTTCAAAGTTGTTTTTCTCAGGTGCTTTGTCACAATGATGGAAAGCTGACTAATACAGGAATTGTTTACTTTGTGTCTGACAAAGTATTATGAAAGTATTTTAAAAGTAACCACTAAATGAACAGGAGAGTTTTTAAAAACGTAATTCAAAATAAGGCAGTAATTAAAAAACCACAGATTTTTAAAATATGAACAAATAATATAGAATTATAGGATAAGAAGCAGGCATAAACCCAAATATATTACAAAACACAATCACCAAAACTAGGTAAAACTCACAATTACAAACAGATTTTCAGAATGTAGGATGCACCACAAGCAGTACCCAATTAAAGTGGTATTTTAAAAGAAATATATAGCCTTAAGTATATAGTTTTAGATTTTTTTTGTCTTTTGTTTTGCTTTTTCAGACAGGGTCTCACTGTTGTCCAGGCTGGCCTTGAACTCAGGGTGGTCCTTCTGCCTCAGCCTCTCAAGTACTGGGATTGCAAACCTGTACCACCAGATTTGGCTGAATGCTTGGTTTTAGAAAAGGATGAATGAAAATGTATTGCATTCAGTTTAAGACAGCAGAATAAACAAAGAAAACAGAATAAAGATGGAGCAGGAATTAAATATAAAAACAATCTTGAGGGCTGTAGGAGGAAATAGCACAAAACACTATGGAAATGAAAAAAGGGCACCATCACAGATGTATATGGTAAGAGGACCTTAGGGGTTAGAGGCAGATAACCCCCTTAGGGGCCTAGTGAGATAGCACTTGCCCATTTAAGGCCCTTAAATTAAATGAAGCTGATTTAGACCAACATGTGCAAACACCATATTGTCTTCTTAGTATGAGAACCTGAAAGAGAAAAATGGAATCTGAAGGGTACAATACATACTGGGGAAAATGAGATGAACTTATTCAAAAGGAAAGAGTTACTGAGTTGAGGAGGACAGGAAAGGGAGAGGGGGAAAGAGATTTATCTATGTATGTAAGCAGGATGGTTTGGACAACTGTACTGTGCATTTCTACTACAGAAAGGAGCAGACAATGTTTTAATTTGTTTCATCTCCTTTCTTCGTTTGTACTTTTTCTCTTCTTAATTTCTTATACATTTCTTTCTTTTATTCTTTCTTCCTCCAATTTTACATGCATATATATGGTAATATGAGTAATTGGTTGGAAGACAACACACAACAAATCCTGTGAAATTCATATTACTTTATTTATTTATTTACTGTGGAACCGGGGATTGAACTCAGACCCTTGCGCTTGCCAAGGCAGCGCTTATTCCACTGAGCCATCTCCTAGGCCCCCTCATATTACTTTAAATGAAATTCTGTATTATAATTTTTTTCTTTGTGTTTTAGAGAAGGGTCTACAGGGTGTTCAGGTTCTCACTCCTAGATCGGACTTGTAGTGATTCACCTGTTTACAGCTCCCAAAAGCTGGGATTACAGGCAACACCACCATGCCCAGTTTCAACTGCAGTCTCAGGGTGTCCTGGAGCAGGGCCTGCATAGCTGGTCCAGGGATCAAACCTCTGGCCCCTGCTGCCTGCTTGCAGGTGTTAATCTGCTGAGCTATTTGGCTGGCCTATAAGTTTTTATTTTAATTCTAATTTGTATTCTTTTTAAAAAATAAAAATAAATAAAAAATAATAAATGAGGCTAATTTAAGCCCCTTAAACTGAATGAACGAAGGAATATGCTATGAATATTTTATGTCAATAAATTTGAAAACTTAGCAAAAATAAAGAAATTCATAGCAAAAGTAACACTAAGGCAGACTTTAAGTAGAAAGAGAAAATCAAAATAATTCTATAATCATTGAGAATGGAATTAGTAGTTCAATAACTTCCCATAAAGAACATATTTACTATCTAGCCAGTTCTACCAAGTTTTGGAGTAATTCGTTACTTGAAAATATAAAACTTTAAAAGACTTGGAAAACAAGACATTATTACTGTGATAGCAAAAGCTAACAAAATCAGTGAAAGGAAAAGAATAGGCTAATCTTACAGGTGAGTAGGTATTATTAAAAACCCTAAATAAAATACTGACAAACAAATTCCAAGAATGTATAAAAATTCACTGCACTCAAATTAGGTTAGCCTAAGAAAATAAACAGTTTAACACAAGAATATGTATTAAAACAATTTGCCAGATTCACAGAGTCCCTCATCTAATTGATGAGGGAAAGATTGCTAAAATGTCATCTTTTCAATCATCTCTGAGGTAAAAAGCTTAAACTAAACATAAATATGAATGTCTTTACCCTGACAAAGGCATCTACCAAAATCTCAGCAAGCATCATTCTGCATGGTAAAAGAACACATGCATTAGTGAAGCCAGTCATTCCATCAGAAATGAGAAATGCTGCTCTGGTTACCACTGTATTGCCATTGTTAATGGATACAGTTAAATAAGCAAAAGAAACAGTATTAGGGCAGACAAAGCCAGAGCAAAACTGCTATTATTCCTAAAGGATGACTGTCTGTATAGAATACACAATGAATCTATACAGAAAAAATAGTTGCTGAATATGAAGTACTGTGCAAAAACCATAGCATTAAAACTTCTTGAGACTAGGGACTTGAAGGCTTCAGGTTTGGAATGGAGTGCCTGCCTTGTGGATGTTTAGTTATCACTATTAACTAATTCCTAGAACACAAAATTGAAATGCAATATAAGACTTAAGCTGTATATGACCACTTAGTTGGGTCTGTTTACTTGCAAGTCAGGGGGCCAAGGAGAAATACTTTAGCCCTGGGTCCACTTTTATACCAGGATATGTTGCACATCAGGAAAGGTGACGACAACTGGGCAGGGGAGGGGTATCCTGTTGGCTGTGGTGTTCAGAAACATGGATATGGGCCCAGAACCTAAGCATTTGCTCCTCGTTCTCCAGTACAAAGCTCTGTCAACACCTCAGGGTTTTGGTTATGGAAAAAAGGAGATAGACGAATGCACAGAGGAAGAGATAGCAACATTCTTTAAGTCACCTAAGATTTTGCATCTTGGTGAGATTAATGTGTAGGGAAGCCTAGCATTTGCATTCTCTCTCTCTCTCTCTCTCTCTCTCTCTCTCTCTCTCTCTGTTGTTGTTTTGTTTTGCTTCATTTTTGAGATAGGGTCTCATTATGTAGTACAGCAGGCTGGCCTCAAACTCAAGGTAATCTTTCTGCCTTCACCTCTTGAGTTCTCGGATTACAGGTGTACTCCCCTACTCGTGACTCTCTCCTTTTATATTTTGTTAGATGACATCTTTGGTTCTAGGATCTTATTCATCTTAGCAGCCTCATCTCCTAACTCACCAACCAATTCAAACTATTTGGAATTCCTGGCATCAACAGGCCTGGTATCCTTGTCATCTCTTACCATTTGTGTCCACCTTTTCTGGCCACTCCTTTCCAAACCCTTAGCACTCCTTTCCCTGGAATGGTAAAACTTTATGAAAGCAAATAATCCTAATCCAATGGGATACATGCTTTCTGCCTAGCTCTCTTAATGGATTCTAAGAACAAGGAAGAGTGTCCGTATTCTGTTCACATCTCCAGGGCAGGGTGTTCAGTGCTGGTTTGACTGAATGTGTGTGTGTGTGTGTGTGTGTGTGTGTGTGTGTGTGTGTGTGTGTGTGTGACGTGTGTGTGTCCTCTACTGTGCAGAAGACCTAGATTCTAATTCTTCTCTTCCACCATACTCCACAGGTTGATGAAGGGAAGAATAACGTTGGAGGCAGAGGGGAAACAACAGTGTTGCTACTGGGCTGATGGGCTTTCTCCTTAGCGAGATCACATATCCCAGCCTATCATGGAACTGCAATGCTAGTTGTCAGTTTTTGTTGCTGTGACCAAATGCTATGGGAAAAAATTTAGAGGTTCCAGTGAATAACTAGCTGGTTCCATTGCTGTGGGAAAAACACCTGGAGCGAGGGCGCAATGGCGCAGACTTGCTCCTTTCACAACAACCAGGAAGCAGAGAGGAAGGGAATCAGGAGAAGGGGTCAGGGACTAAAATTAGTCCCTAAGGTCACAACTATAACCCTCTATTACTGTTTGTGTCTGGATGTCCCCCCAAAGCCTCATGAGGTCATAGGAGCACAGGATTTTCAGAGGAGGCTGAACGTAGAGTTCGTTATTTGTTCACTGTCTGGTGCTGGGATTGGCCGTGTGAGTGCTACAGGTAGCCTGTACACGAAACAAAGGCAGAAAAGAGGCTTGCTTCTTCTGTTTTCTCTGGTTGCTTTTGCTGTCTTCTGCCACCAAGAATAACCGCCTCTCTGATTATGAACTGAAACCTCTATAAACTGTGAGCTAAATAAACCTTTTCCTCCTTTAACTTTGGGTGTCCTATATTATGTCTCAGCAATGAGAAAAAGTAACTAAGACTTACTTCAACTAGGCCCTATTTCCTAGGTTCCCTTTACTTCCCATGACCACCATCAGAATAGGAGCTCATCAATGAGTTAGTCCATGATGAAGTTCGAGCCCTCATGGGTCCAACACCTTTCAAAAGCTCCACTTCTGAACACATAGGATTTGTGGAAGATAAAACACCGTAACAGATGGCCTCAGACAGAACTCCCTCCGCAACATACTGTCACTGCTGACAGGGCACTGCCTGGCTCCTCAGACCCCTGGGAAGCTTTGAAAGCAATGCTGGCAGGCTGGCCACTTGTGCTGAAAGTGAATCTCTCTGGGCATGTTTGAAATGCCGGGGAGGGTGTGAAGCAGGCACCTGGCCAAAAGAACAGAGCTTATCACAGGGCCATGTCCAACTGTTTACCGAAAAAATGAGAAATAGGTGCTTAAAGCATGGTTTGCTCCACGAACAGTGTAGTAATGACACTTTGAGGAAAATGTCAGCTAGTGTGTGCTCAAATTAACAGGTTACAGGAAGGTGGGCACTTGCTTTATTTACAGATCCTGGGGGCCGGGGAGATGGCTCAATGGAATAAGTGCTTCCCTGGCAAGCACAAGGGTCCGAGGGATTCTCATTAAGGTTCTAAAAGAGTTACTTTCCTGCAGGCCGGGGCATACTGTTTGAATTTGCCTTTGCTAATGTAAAAGGTACATGGCTTTAAACACAGGGCTGTAACACTTTTATTTATGCAACTTGTGAAAATATTTTTGTTTCATCACCTTGTAAATGAGAAGAGATTCATTACTGCATGTCTCCCAACATATTAATTGATCTCACTTGTTGAGGTATGTTTCGCTAGCAGGTGGCAGGATTAAGGCTGAGTTTTTTATTCTTTTCCCACAGTCAACACGTGGCAGAATTACCCTTATTAGTTACTAACATACAAGAACGTTGAGGCTATTCCTTAATGATTAGACAATCATGGTATAACGCTGACTCATTCTGAAGCTGCACTTAATCCAAATCCCAGAATATTGTTTTATGTGTGATTGTTAATCAAACCATATATTTTCACCTTGTAATGAATGTTTTTGGGTTTTGATGCACGTTTTTGTCTCTTTCTATAAAAACTGATCAGATTAGCTTTTGTTCACTGTGCTGGAGGTATAGCTCACCTAGTATAGGTGCTGGGTTCAATCCTTAGCACTGCAAAAAGTAAATGAAATGCTAAATAGGGAAGTGAGACATTTTAGAATAATAAAATAATTTAAAATAAATTATTAAAATAAAATGATAATTTATTTCTTTAATTTTAATTTATGTACAGGGTCTCACAACGCAGCTCAGACTCACACTGATCCTCCTGTGTTCAGCCTCCCCAGGGCTGGGATTACAGGCGTGTGCCACCACACCCAGACTTGGTGGCCAGCTCAGCCCGCCCGGGGCCGGAGCTGGTGCAGCATGTGGTACCGGGAATCAAACCCTGGTTCCTGTGTTCGCCTGTACAGGCACTTAGTCCACTGAGCTATCTTGCCAGCTCTAAAATAATAATTTAGAATAAAAATTTAAAAAAAATTGATGTGTTGTTTTAAAACACCAAGATCCCTCTTTGTACCTCACGTCTATCATTTTGGCATGTTACTTATTTGACCAAGATGCATGTCATCTACTCCTGTGATCTTTATGCCAATCTTACTGCCTAAATGATTTTTTAAAAAATTGACCAGAGGGACCAGGGAGATAGCTCAGTAGAATAAGCACTTGCCTGGCAAGTATAAGGGCCTGAGTTAAATCCCTGGTTCCACCAAAAAAATAAAATAAAATATAAAATTAAATAGACTAGAATAGGACTAGTATGCTTCATGTGCGAGCCTGCATCTCTCTCCCCTCAAAGACATTACCAATAATCGACATTTGCATGCACTACATGCTTTTTCAACATTTCTCTACACTTCCAGCCAAGTAACCCGAGGGAGAAATGTTTCTTTGATATGATTTGCTCTTGGGAAAGCCCTACTAGCTCCTAAGGGTGGCTGTTTCTTTTGCCAAGTACCCCAAAATCATTGTCCTAACAATTGTTTCTGGCATATTTCCTAGAATCAGTATCAGACTTACCATTTCTGTAGATTTTTATCTCTCTACCTCCTTTTCAAAAAGTTTTTTAAAAATGCATGCACCTGTATTTTTCTGCAGCTCTTTGTGCCCCGGTGTCTCCCAAGGTGACAGTGCTGGTTCAGAAATCTCAGCCTCACGCTCCTTCGGTCTTCTTGGACTTTGGTACTGCACTGTACTTGGCTGCATTAGAGCCTCATGTCATGGTTTTATCTCCTCCATGCCAGAGATTCTTTAGTTTTTTTTTTTTTTTTCAGTACTGGGGGTTGAACTCAGGATCTTGAGCTTTTCAAGCAGGCACTTATACTGCCGAACTATACCCCTGCCCCCAGTATCAGCAACTTTTCCTTCAATCTTTTCTACCCTTTCCAATAAGAAAAGTCATTTCTTGGACAAAAAAGAAATACAGGCCAAACAGAAGCCTAGCAGTATGGTTTCTCTCACATCCCCCTCTCTTTGGTCTTGCTGTTCTAAACATAACTTCTGAAAGCCCTTTTTGTTACCCTGAACATTTTCCCAATCTTCTCTCACTTTAGCCTCTATTTCTTTTGCAGCACAGAGTTGCCCTCTGATACATGTGGTCTTTTATGCCCATGGCTGCATGACCTGACCTTTGTAGGGTCTATGTCCAAGGTCAGGAGAGCACATAGGAAGTGGTGCACAGAGAAGGCAGATCCTAAGCCAAGACTCATCTGGAAAGTACCACTTATACTCACCAACTCCAGGAGAAAGAAGAGCATGATAATGGGAAGATGTTAAGATCAGGGTCAAGAAAGACAGAACTACTTTTCCAACCAGAAGAATGAATACAAAGGGCTATCTTGGGCTGGGGAGATAGCTCAGTTGTGTAAGTGTCTGCCTGGCAAGTGCAAGGTCCTGAGTTCAATCGCTGGTTTAAAAAAGGTATGTGTGGAGGGGGGGAGCTATTTTGTGGGTGTGAAGCTGGATTAATAGCAAAGAAGAAGGAGATGGGTTTGACCTGTTAAGGTCAGATGGTTCAAAATAGACATCTTTTTCTCCTCGACTTCTGAGCTTCTTCAATGGACATGTGGTGTTTTATATAATCACCCCTGGCTCATCACCTCGCCCTGGGGGATCCTCTGAATAAGTGGGTTCAGGATAGATGTGGTCTTTTATGCACATCTTCAACAGAGGAACTATCCAGATGGTCATTAACCTCTTTATCCTGTGGAACTAAGTTCAGAATACTGTTTTTAGTTATTTTAAGTTTTCTTTCCCTGTTGGAATCTGAGCCCTTGGGATATGTATTTATCATATCTTTCCACTTAAGGAATCTTCCTTCTTATGGTCCACATAGCCTATAGATTTCCCTACCTGGCAAGGAGAAATTCTAAGGCCTATTTACTTTTAAATCTCCTGCTCCTTTTTTTTCCAGAGCAAATTTTCACTTTCTCTGAGTCAGGCTATATCTCATCTGAAAATACAACAATGTCTAACTAATGTGTTCATGAGCACAGTAAGAATAGAAATCATACTGACTTTTCCCTAACTGTGCTAAACAGCACCATTAAATATTTTGCACATGACACTATGGGGAGTCTTCAAAGAAATGCAAAGCTGATACAGAGTGGTACTGGTTGATAAAAGCCTGGCACAGCTTAACCTGAGCTCAGCAGAACTTCAGTGGCAACAGTAAGTTAAATATTAACTCAGCATCAGTCAAACCAAACAGAGTAAGAATAAGAAAAGCCAAATCAAAGCTGGTAATTCTCTTGGCAGCGACAGCAGGTCTGGCATCAGGGAACCATCAGGTTAAAGCAGTCTAAGCTCAAAAGCAGCACTTTTGATAAACGCTTAGGCTCAGTTTGGCTGGTATCTACCCACTTTTCCCGTTCCCCCTAGCTATCCACTCACTCCCAGTCATCTCTACGCACTTCTAAAAGACAGTATTTGTGAACCTTTCTTCCAATTAATTTAAAGGCGGGATAAAAGCACTATGGTTTTGATATATTATCAGTGAGGCCTCAAAGAGCAAGAGCCTCAGCCAGCAAGATGCAGGGACACTTGTCCTTGACCTGCTGACACAGCAAGCTCACCTAATCTTTGGAAGGGAAAAAGGCCCCTCAGAGAAAACCCTACCAGCTTGCTGCGGGGTCCATGCACCTCCTCTGTCTGCAGTGCCATCAAAGACCACGGAACCTACTAAAGAAATATAACCATCATGCTGCTGACATAGGCCCACAGGGAGGGTGGTCTGGGGGACATGTCTGCTTATCCAAATTAAAAAAAAAAATAAATGGAAAAATATGCTTTGTTTCCTGACAAGCTCAAAAGATGAGATTTTTCCTACTGAGTTTTGTCTATCATCTTTAAAAAAACAAAACGAGACCAAATACTTCCTTCACATGCCCACCCTGCCCAGGTCTTGCTCCATGTCTCTGCTCCCAAACTTTCAGTCAGTCTCCTTTCTAATCCTGGAATGCACCCACATGAGAATTTTCAGAGTTCTCACCCTTCCCTTTATCCAAGTCTCTCTCTCTACAACACATCTGCTTTCATCATTTTAATATTATTTCTGGGCAGTCTCCTAATCAATTCTTCTCTTGTCTTTGTTCTGGGAGACAGAGTCGCACTAGCTGCACTCAGCCCAGCTGACTTCAAACTTGCAGTCTTCTTGGCCCAGTCCCCAGTGTGCTACCATAATAGCTTAGATTCCTAAAGTTTTTACCTTGTGGACCTGCTCTCTCTCTCTCTCTCTCTCTCTCTCTCTCTCTCGAGCTCCAGGCTCATAATATAAACCCAGGTAGGGACTCTGCTGAGATACATGTGTCTCAAACTATGCACATCTTAAACAGAGGTCTGCATTCTCAGAGATCTACAATAAAGCCTCCTCCAAGGAAAAGGAATCAACCAAACTAATAGATCTTTGCTTCTTTCCCAATCTTCCCATCCCAGTAAATGGACCCAACCTACCCACACCCAGCTGCCAGAGCCAGGTTTGACTATTCTTCTCCCTCTTGCAAAAATGTATCTGGAATCTTTATTTCCTCTGTCATCACCAGAGAACAGACTGCCACCTGTTCCCTGTGCTTTTACAACCAACCACCTTTCCGTCCCTCCTGACCCTTTCCCCAGTCAGTCCTCCAGAGAAAGATGAAGTGATCTTCTAAAATGCCAAACTGATCATGCAGTCTCTCAGTGACAACCTTTGAAATGTTTCCATTTGCCTGACAGAGAAAATCCAAACTCCTTGCCCAGATCTAGACCAGTGCTGTCCAAAAGGAATACAATGTAATGTAATTTAAAATTTTCTAGTAGTCAACTAAAAAAGAAAAAAAAAATAGGCGAAATTAATCTTAACAACTTAATCACTATTTCAAAAATATCATTTCAACACACAGTAACATAAAATTATTAACAAAATATCTTATGTTCTGTTTATGTAACTTCAAAAGTCTCCTGCCCCAATCTAAGTTTGTCAGGACCCTCTGACAATATCTTTCTCATATCTCCTCACTTTGTAGTTATGTATCAATGTACGTGTCCCAGCGGTCCTTAAGCTGGGAACTCCCTAAGGACAGGGGGCTACATCTATTTCATTCTCCCCTACGTACCTGGTACCCAGCACAATGTCTGGCACAAAACTGGCTTATCCCAGAATGAACAGAAAAGATAGTGACATTCAGTACAAGAACAAATAGGCAGGGTTTGGGCTAGCACTATGAAAACAGGCAGGCTCTGCTTTGTGAATTAATATAAAGGCACACTGATATTTTAGGACCTGTGTGTTGTTGTACCCATAAAAGCTGAGTGTTGGCCAAAACGTATTGTGGTAGTACAGACCCAGATAAAAGGATTCCCACCAGACTCCTTCAATATGTGGGAAACTTTCTCTCAGGGAAGATACAGGCATTGAAACGCAATCTCAGGTTACACAGCAGGATTAGGAGCCTCCCAGCTTCTGCTTTCCAGGAGAAAGGAAGGAGGAAATCGGTCTGAGCCCCTCCTCCACGCCAGCTTCTGTGCTAGGAACCGCCGCATGTGCTTGTACAGGAATACTTCGGTTCATGAATGTTTCTTTTGGAAACAATTTGGTTCACAAACAAAAACGATGCACAATTTTGTTTCTGTTTGCAAACTCCACATCAGGTGACAAACATGGTCATAGCTATCTTTCCCACACAAACACAAGCACAAACATCTTCCCCAAAACTGTAAAACGAATTAAGTTCATAAACCAAGGCACCGCTGCATTTGCTCTTTTGAGCCACCTTCTGAGGTTCTGGCAGTTCAGAAAGGTAAAATAACTTGACCACAGCCACAGAGCTCTGTCTGGTTCAAATCACGCTTGAGATCCTTAGCAGCTTGCTTTGACGGCCACAGCTATATCAACATCGCGGCAAGGCCCTGATGACCTGCAGGGTCAGGCAGTGCAGCAGAGTTGAGCAGCGGAGGAGTAAACTGCTAGCAACCATGTGGGAATTAAGAGCAAGCTCTCTATTCTTAAGACTGCTGCCCTCTTTGACTCTCAGAAGGTGAACCAGGCTGAGTGTGAAGGTCAGAGTGTGGGCATGCAGTGGACGCATGACCAGCTGATTTTCACAGCGCTCCTTGCGTGGGGAGTATTTTCCCTCCCACTTTATAGTTTAGAATTTTCCCAGGTCACACACCTAGAAGAAAAGACAAAAAAAGGGACCTGATCTGGGACCTCTGAACTACTTGTCTCATGGGTTTGGGTTTGTTTTTTTTTTTTTTTTGTCCTTTTTGCAAAAATCACTCTACTTTTGGTGCTGTATTTTCAGGCATATGTGGAACTATACGTGGTCGAAGTTGCATAAACTGCAGGGTAACTACGGAGGGTTTCTCAGATCTCTGTAACCTATAGATAAAGGCATGATTCTTCAAACAAGAGCACATGTGCTTGTTTGCAAAGCGAGACCTGGACATTTTGCCTCCAAGTCTATTGCAAATCTCTTGGGGACAGCCCAGGTCGTGACCATCACAAAAAGCAGAGTGGTTGTGACCCAAGGGCGTTTTGCCCAAGTGACTCAGGATAGTTTGGCCACTCATTCCACACTCCAGGGATAACCTCCTTTCAACCAACAGTAGCAACTGGGACCTCCCTGTCCTGCACACTCTGACTAGGCTGTGCTTCCAAATCCACATGTGGGAAGAACTTCGGTAAGAACGTGTCACTGCATAGCACTTTCTGTTTATGATGTTCTTTAACATATACTGGGGGTGTAAACAAATCAGAAGACTTAAAATCTGACCTTTCCAGAATAGCATGTGGGAGGCCTGCAAAAGCGTGAGTAAAGCAGGTCTCTCGGGGCAGGGGATGGCATATTCAGCAACCCCACTCAACAAGGGCAGCACTGTATCATTTGCTAGTCATTTTCCTCACTGTGGTGTGCAATCAGTTTTTTTTTTTTTTTTAATCCTTTGGTTTTCCTAGGAAGAACAGCTGAGAATGCGCAGATCCCAGCTTTTGGTTCAAATCATTCTTGTCAGTAGAGGGTTTAGGGCTGCCACCAGGCAGCTGGTAGACCTGCAAGCATTTCTTCCTCTCTGCACTCTTACATTCACAGGGGCTGCACTCACCTCGGACCCAGCTACTCCTGGCCTCAGTGCACCAGGGACTACCAAAGCCAGGATATACACCCTTCCTCAGAATTCACTAACTCACCCACAACAGCTACATCCAATCCTTTCTAAATGTCAGTAAAATTAAACTTGCAATTAAAAAAACTAAAAATCCAGCTCATGGACCGCTACTTTCTAAAAACATTCTTAAATTCAGAGCTATTAAAAAAAATTGACACCTTGCTAACTCAGTAAATTCACCTTCTGTTAAATAAGGTCTATTACTCTGTTAAACAGATATTTTAAAACCCTAAGCAATTTTCCCTCTGTGCATCAAAAGCTTCCAATTTTCAGACAGCAGACATGACCACATCTAAATAAACTACAGATGTTTGCATGTGGACCTTCCTATTGCAGACTATTCTGATTAACTGTGAGTGAAAAGCCAGTTTATTTGCATGTCTAGGGCAACATCTTGCTCTGTTAAGTAGAAAGCAGTAGTTATAACACTGAGTGATTCTGAAGAGAAACAACGGAAACAATTTTTCAGAAAAGGGCCAAAGTTAGATCTTTAAATCAGTGTTGTAATGTTTAAAGATCTGACACTCTATGTTACTTGCTGCCTGGGAAAGTGCACTGGATTTTCACTAGGAATAATCCTGCAGACTTCCTGGCCACTGTTAGTTCCAACACTTGTGACAAGTTAGTCAGTCTCCTCATGTAAACTAATGAAACAGCACATTGTCCCACCACATGCTCCTACAACACAAGAGGCAGAAGAAATGAGGCCCTTGCAGCTGTTCCCGGGAATGCATGCCTCCCTATACCCACAGGCAGGAAAAGGACCTGAATATCCTCCAAGCGCAGATCTCTCTGCTATCCCAGCAACACAGACAGCCCGGCAACACAGACATCCTGGTAACATAGACATCCTGAAAGGAACTGGTCTCCTCTAGCCCAGGGAAGATTCCAGATCCAAACACGAGTTCATCCTTGAAAATAAATGCATCAAAAGGATAGCAGCCGAACAACGCTAATGTAAAGAGGAAATCCTGTCTGCAGGACTCTCAAGAACTCTGGATCTGCTTTCAGAACAAAGGCTCCTTCTGTGACATCAAGCAGCAGGTTTAAGAGCTCCCTGGCTTCTGGCTTTGGCCAACTTTCAAAACCACAAGTACATCCAAGGGCAGCCAAGACAACAAGAAAGCCAAGAGGTACAGTCTCTCAAAAAGAAGATCAACTCCCCCTCCAGGCTTGCCGTCCACCTGGCTCCTCAGAGGGATGTCAGAGGGGGTGTCTAAGGCCCTGGACTCAAACAAGAGACCGACCACATTCACACAGGAAGAGCTCAAGGGTGCCCATAGCTTACACAAACTTTCTAGGGAGGCTGACTGAGGAGAAGGTTTGGGGACAGCTCTTTAGGACTTTCTGGGTTCTTATCCTAGTGCAGTCATCCACTGGGGTATGATCTTGGGCTCTTCAACAGCCCTGAACCTATTTTCCTAGCTGTAGATGAGATCATGATGACAACAGTGGGGACTGTCATGATGAAATTTTCTAGGTCTCTTATACAAATTTATGATGTTCAAACAAGATAATTTCTAACCACATCCTGTAAGATATTTTAAAACTTTATAATATAAGTGGTATTAATGCCAGAGGATATGACATGTGTGGATGTGATGCTTAATAATGAAAATGTTTAGGTTAAACAGGAGACCTCCTCTGTTTTGACTTGGGCCTCCCAAAAAGGGCGGATGTTCATTCATATTCAATTATAACACAGACAACTTTTTAACAATTAATAGGTTAAATATATTTGATGGGAAAATAGTAAGCTTGCAACAAATTAGTGCACAGGAGTTCCACCTTATCTCTTAACAGATGCTTGGATCAGACTAACCCTATATATGTTGCTTTTTCCTATACTTACTTATCTATGATAAAGCTTAATTTATAAATTATATACAATGAAAAATTACCAGTGATAACTAATAATAAAATAGAACCAACACAACAATATGCCATAGATCTTAGTAACCTCAACATACTATTTGTCTTTTTTTTTGAGTGGAAATCTTCACCTTTTCACTTAAAAACTAAAATGGTTTTTCTTGGACATATCCAAATTGCTAGTATGATTTCTCTTTCATTTAGGGGCCAAGATTACATAAAACAAGGGTTCCTTCAACAGAAACACAACCATACCATGACAGACACGATGGTGGCCAAGTGACTTACCAGGTGGAGAGCATATAAAGTGTGGGTATGCTGCTTGGGAGAGGGATGATTTGCCTTCTAAGTACAGTGGCACAGAACATACCCCCATTTCTTTAAGGTACTCAGAATAGGATGCCATTTAAAACTTCTGAACTCTTATTTATGTCTGGAACTTTCCATTTATTATTTTTGGACAGTGGTTGATGGCAGCTAACTGAAACCTTAGCCAGTGAACTATGGATAAGGGGAGGCTCATAAAACAAGGAGTTTCTTCTCTGAATGGTTCTTTTCTGACTGCAGGTGGGGTATGCATGAGAGAAAGGGATAGGCTGCCCAAGGTGACCCCACTATCATCATGACAGTACCAAAGGTGATGAGATGAAGGTTTTTAAGCTTGAAATGTGTGAAATTAACCCCTAAATTTACTATTAAAACAAAAGTGTCACAGGATCTGGAGTCTGGTGGGTAGATGGTGCTTCCCCAGTGTCTTGCTGTAAAAGCTCCCTACAGATGTTCTAGTTCTCATTCTACTTCTATGATGGAACCTTAAGTAAAACCTCCCTCTCCAGAGCCTTGGATTCTTATTTTTGCCATTTGCTATGTTTATATCATGGCTTGTTCAAAAACGGAAGTGAGGTAGTTTATAATCTTACTAGGAATATTTTTTTAAAAAACAAGATATAAAGTACTTTGAACTCTCTAAAATCAGGAGGGTCCCAGAGGATTTAAAAAAAAATGTTAAGAAAATAAATATATTATTACAAAGACTAAAAGAGTAAGGCTTTACAGTCCTTTCATGCACAGCCCCCAGCCTTCTCCCTCAGCATAATTTTTGAAGAAGTGTATTTGTTACTTCCTGAGTTCATCTTAAACAGTAAGATACTTTATGTTGAGAGGAAAAAAAAAAGATGTGAATTTGGACTAATGTACCTCTGAATCATAAGCAAACCCCAACCCAGTAATGCTTCTGTAACCTGGACTTCAAACTCAGGACTTGCCCACTCTCTGATAAGATCTCTTACAGAGATCTGACCTGTGTCCTAGTCACTTTTCAAGTGGGAAGCTTTGAACTCCGGGCAGGGCGGCAGCTTGACATTGCATGTTCAGGGAGAACTTCCTTAAGACAGATCGGTGACTCCATTACCAGCCCCTCCCAGACTCCCCTTCTGCTGAGCTTCCCCTTCTTGAGAAGCTGGCACTTAGCCAGCCAGACCTTGGAGCTCTGAAGAGTGAATTTGCAACCTGTCTGTGTCTGGTACATGGTAGATACCTAGCTCAATGAAGGCTTTTAAGTTAATAAATAAAAGGTGGTAAGCTGCAGGTGGTCTTCAGTAAGCCAGGGGACAGTTAGCTGTGACTCAGCTTCATTACCCCACATCTGTGATTAGTTCTGGCAGGTGAATGCTGTTTTTGCTGCTCTCCTCTCACAGCTTTGCCCAGGAAGTACTGACAATATGATACTAACATAACAGTATACAAGTATGCCCTCTGTATTTAGCATTGCTGTCAGCAGGCTACCTTCTACCTCTCTGAGCTGGGAGGTGGCCCATTTAGATTTTGTGGATTAGGTCCAGGGTCTCTGGACCCTGAAGATACTCTGGGGAACCTTATGATCTGGTGTTGGTAACATTTAAGAGTTCTTTAATGCTATCTACAGAGAATCGGACCTCTGCTTGCTTTCTTCTTGCACTAATACAATTATAAACTAAAACTAATTTGGGACCCTTGACTACCTCTACTAACATCTATACTATTCTATACCATCTTCTTGTCAGCTTGCTATCTTCAGCCCCAGGTCACACCAACTTTTGTTTGGGGGTTTGCATCCATCTTGAACTTTTTCCTACCTCTAAGCATTTGCATTTGACTTCTCTGTGCCTACAACAGACTATGCGGCTCATGACTACTTTTTTTTTTAATACAAAGCCTTGCTACACAGCTCAGACTCATAGTGATCCTCCTGTCTCAGCTTCCCCAGTGCTGGGATTACAGGCATGTGCCACCATGCCCTGTTCCATGGCTATCACTGCATGTGGGTCTGGGGATCAAACTTGGGACCTCACACTTGCCGGGCAGGTACTTATGCTGCTGAGCTATCTCCCTGGCCCTGGCTACCTTCTTTCACTATGCAAGTTTGTTTTAAATTATTATCTCCTCAGAGACCTGTTCATTTTATAAAAAACAAAGGCTCTAAACCTGATAAACCTCCAGAAGATCAATCTATTTCTCCTATTGCATTTAATATAATTGGCTGTTTGTTTTTTAAAACATATTTATTATTTAGATCTCTCATTTGAATGAATATAAATTCCAGAAGACATTACTTCAGATGGAGCATTATCCCCTGTTAGCTCACACATTTCCTCTTGTAAAAGGACAACAACAGAGTACTGCAATGATTTGGCTGTTAGAATGTCTTCAAAGCAGGATCACTTTAGGTACACAGAATGGGCAGAATTTTCTTGGTGAAACCCTGAGCCTATAAAAGCAATATATTCTCATTAACCTAGGTACTCAATATATATTGAACCAAAAACATAAGCTAATATCCAAGTGGCTTTCTGTGTTAAAAGGTTGGACAAAAAGAGATAACAAGAAAGCACTGAATTCTTCACAGTCAGATCATAAGTCGCTGATCTTAAACAGGAAGAGGAATACATGGTTTCCAAATTAGCTTTAATAGGCAGAAACCAATAATAGCCAGGCTTTTACGAGCCAAGAAAAGCAGTATGTGCGACTATAAGGCTTATTTACCCAGACTCCTTGCATGGACCAGGAGAAATCAAGCATATTCTGAACCTGACCATATGATGCAGCTACACAAAATTTTAGCTCAGTATATTGACAACTAAATATAAGGAGACATAGGTTCTAACTTAGAAACATCCTCATCTTTGTAAAACTGAATGGATATAGTTTAGAAATCGTTGCAATAATTTTTCTTTAAACTCAGCTTTCTTTTAAGGGATTTAATAATACTGGAAGCTGGATTTTAAAATACTTTCAAATATTAGATGATAATAAGGAACTGTGTGCTTTGGGGGCATTATGTTTTTACACAGTAATTAAATACTTTTAAGATAAAAGTCCTCATCTCTGAGATACGCATACAAAAATATTTATAGATAAATTTATCTCTAAGTGAGAGTTGCTTAAAAAAATACTACAAGTGGGAAAGTAAGTGGAAATACAGACAAAAGAGGACTGGCCACGAGTTGGTATTGTTGAAGCAGGGGGGTGATGCCATGTGAGATAACTGGCCTACTCACTCAGCATTATCTAATGTCTCGTATCGCGCCTAATGAAAACTCATCTTCACTCATGAAATTAAGAGAACTCACCTGAAGCTGAAGGCTTCCCCTTTCCGGTCTTGCAGGGGAAGGGTTTCCTGGATGGCGTCCTGGGTCAGAGGTGAGCTCTGCCGTGAGGATTTGGAGTGGGGGAGGGTGCCAAGATGACTGATGCTATCGCAGGACCTGATGGGAGGAGGGCCTTTTTTCTTCCGTGGAAGGGTGCCGTGTATAGACACGTCTTGATAGGCATCTGTGTGATGCTCAGCGAGAGGGGACTTGCTGCTCAGGAGGTCCATGGAGGAGGCCAGAGGGAACTGGTGATTCACTGACATGTTTCTGGGAAAGCTTGCAAATTTTCCTGCAGCCATGATTTTCAACTCTAAGGGAGAAAAGAGTGAAGGATAAGGCTGAGATACTCACAAGA
Organism: Ctenomys sociabilis; assembly: GCA_004027165.1. NCBI lineage: Eukaryota > Metazoa > Chordata > Mammalia > Rodentia > Ctenomyidae > Ctenomys > Ctenomys sociabilis. Next base: position 33,974 of record PVKA01002950.1, on the reverse strand, counting down.
ACTGGCTGCCTACCTATAAAAGGAATGGAAATATGCCACACAACAAAAGAAAATATTTACAAAGATCAAAAGCAGGCAAACAACATTCAATAGTGTCATTAGTGGAGTCTAATAAAAATGGGATGCTTAGTTATCTCCCTTCTTTAGAGTCTTCCAGAGAAATCCTCTTGGACTGGCAACAAAATCAAAAGGGCAAACATATCTTAGACTTTTTAGAGGCACATGAACCATTTTACTCTTTCAGACAACTGAAAGAGATACAAAAAGACAATTAATGCCCTCAAAAAATTGTAAGGAAAGACTCACTACTGCAGCAATAAATATTAGAGAAAAGGTTGCACATTGTTAGATAATTGGTGTACCTATTCCCACTGCACTGTAAATGATAAGAATAGGTGGAGATCTTGGAATTTTTTTAGTTGCTACAATATCTTCAGTGCCAGACCCCAGCTGGGCTGCCCAGAGTGATGACGCACAATTTTCCAGGCAAAGACCTGATGCTTATAAGTAAATCAATGTACTCTAATTAATGAAGACAGTCCAGCATTGCGGGTCAGGAGTTGGGCCATTCTTCCATACATCCTGGGCTTAGCTGCAGGGACAGCCATTGGAATAGTGACTCCGTGTGACTCTCCCCTAGAGGGATCAGAAACCTGCCTGCCACCAGCAGAGTTAAGCAATACCCCTGGGTTCCTGTAAAATGAGAATAAAAAGGGAAGGGAAAGAAGAAAGGCAGAGGGAAATGGGGCAGAGGGAGCATCAAAAGGGAGGAAAGTGGCACATGGGGTTGCAGGAGTGGTTCCAACACTTATTGGCTGTGTGACCATTGGTACCAACATTCACCTCGGGTGGACTCAGTGTCCCTGATCCCCCAAACAAATCATGATTTTAACTAAGCCTAATGACAACATATAGAGGAAAAAATACCCACAGAAACCCCAATAAAAATGAGGGCTATTTTCTAGAGCTGTAAGGATCCCCTCTACTGGCCACAATACTAGAGTAGCTGCACAAGACAGCCGGCCAGCTCAGCCCTATGCTCCCCTCTCCAAAAGCTGCCCTCATCCAAGGCCAGAAAGAACAGACATTGGTTGCACAATTTGTCTCTAGCAGCCCTGCTGCTCTCTGACCATCCTTCCCACTGCTCTAGGCAAGGAAGAGCTCTGGGGAAGATTACCACATTCTGGTGACAGTGTAGTCAGTTTAACCAAAACTGGAGCCTGAGATATGGCTTCAAGATAGCCTCCACAGGCCGACAGAGGTGGCACTAAGATAAACACAGTAGAACATGCAAAGGAAACACTATATATACAGCACGCACACATATACACACAAACACCCCGGGTATGGTGACACACACTTATAATCCCAACAGTTTGGGAGGCTTTAGAGGAGGATTCCAAGTTTGAGTCAAGCCTGGGTAACTTGGCAACTTAGTGAGATCTTGTCTCCAAATAAAAAATTTCAAGGGCTGGGGCTATAGACCAGTGAAAAGGCCCTGGAGGTTCAATTCTCAGTACCAAAAGCAAACCAAAACAACAAATTGTTTTTAATATAAAACTGCTTTGGCATGCAATAAAACAAAACTGGGTGGGTGAAGGACTCAAGTAATGTAATCCTACCCTTTTCCTCTGTTCTTTGCCAAACCTGGCCTGCTCCATGTCCACCCAGGGCCACCACAGGAAAGGCAGGCTCACAGTAGGTGCAGAACAATAGAACTGAGTTCCATGAGGGCCCCAGTTGGTTCTGCCCAGTACTTGGCACACTGTCAGCACTTGCTTAATGTTAATCATTATTACTGAAAAAAGGGACCAAATTCTTACCCTTCTAGCAGATCATCAGCGATGTGAGACAATCAGGATTCCCCAGTCTATCTCTCCTTTTTAGGCTATCACCTTCCTACTTAATAGATAGGACCAGATCATTTCAAAGAACCTGGGGAGGAGACATCAGTAGCACCCTACAAAAGCTCTCATATGTAAAGGCCACATTGTTGAATAAGTCTATTTCAGGACACCACGAAGGGCAAACACTATTCATTTGTTTGGGAGCCTTTTCTCTCTGTACCTGCCAGATCAATCTAGATTTCAAGATTGAGCAAAAATACACTAAAATGCCTTTCTGCAAGTTACCCACACCTTAATTTACTCTCTGATATCAAAGGATGGCAACACCTCCCTTTCTTTTTTCTCAACAAAACATATAGGTGCTTGCTCCACAAAAGCCCCTTAGAGTAACAAAAGATGCCTTGGTGCAAGGCGCAACCCCTGACTATGAACTTCAGTAAGAGAAGAGTAGAACTCAAACTCAAGAAATGTGATCCTTGTACTACAAGGAACAGTATTTAATTTTGGCAAATGAACCCCAGGAAGATCTCAAAAAGGACAACTATGGACAAGAAGCATTTTGAAAAGTTGACATTTTCAGGGAAAGCCTTCCAAGAGAATGCTGTTAGGGCAGATGTATAACAAGCAGGCAGTGTCCCCAGAGGCACAGCACAACGCAAAACATGTAATATGTAGCTTGAGAGGAGAAGTTGAGAATTTTCTGGAAAATTCACAACTTAGGACCAGACCATGAAGTCTTGAAGGTTCTGTCAAAGTGTCTGTACTTGACTATAAATGCTAGGGAAGACCTAGAAGGGTTGGATAGAGTGCAGTCAATACCCAGGTAAGCAGCTAGTATTTCTGGAAGGTTATGGGGGAAGTCACACTGGCTAATGTTAACTGACATAAGAATGATGAAGAACTCTTCTTGGATAGTGGTTAGAGGAGGGGAAAGAAAGATCAGGAATGATGAGACACTGGGAGCTCAAAGTTTCAGCTGGAAAGAATGAGGTCATGGTAGAACACCTTGATGCTGGAACACGTCCGACAGTTTCAGATGAGGACCCCTAAAGGAGAAAGACAAGAAGCTAAGATACCAGGGTGCAGGTCTATGAGGAGCTTATATACTACTATGGGCAGTGAGGAGCAAGGGCAGATGTAGATTTTTAGTAGTTATCAAGAGATAGGGAATATTTAAAACAGAAAGTGGTTTCCTGAGCTTTTTATTATCAAATGTGAACATGTAAAAGTATCTTTTAAAATGCCAGGAACTATGCAATATCCATGAATTACAACCTTCCTCTCTTACCATAGTTCTTTCAAGCCTACCAGGTCCAAAGTAAAGAGTTCTGGAAGCATATAATGGCAAATTTCAGTCTGGCTATACATAAGAATTGTGAGAAGCTTTTAAAAGCTTGACGCTAAACCCACAACGTAGAGCAATGAAACCAGAATTTCTGGGGGTAGAATACCAGCTTATTAAGACTTCCTAGTATTGTCCCAAGTAGAGTCACTGCTGAGAACCACTGGGTCAATGAATCTCTCTGGTACAGAACAACTTATACTCAGAATTGTTTACCTGGATAACAGACTCAAATGATGAAGTATGGTCATTCCATCCACAGAAGCATTTATTCAATGTTTATAGAGGCCTTATTGTGAGGCTGGCACTGTGCTGTGGACTGTGTCAAATAAGACAAAAGTGGTTCCTACCCTTAAGAGGTTAATACCCTATGGAAGAAGCATATTAAATAATGAATAAATGCTCGTAGTTCCTAGTTTATTTTTCCAGATAAGGGAAATAAATATTCATTCCCATGAAACCTATTCTCTAAGTCTTCAGTGTACTGAAGGACTAGCTGAGGACTAACACATTGGATAAAGCCTGGCTTCCAGGGCACCAACATTTGTGATAAAGGCATTCAACTGACACAAACAATAAAATAAACTAAGTAGTATCCAAGTCATAAGCACTCCAAAGAATATAAAACAGGATAGAAGGGCCAGGGAGATGGCTCAGTGGAATAAGCAAGCACTTCCCTGGCAAGCGCAAGGGCCTGAGTTCAATCCCTGGTTCCACCAAAAAATAAAATAAAACAAAATACCTATTTCTGGATAAATTCTAATGGCTATCTTTGGAGCTGGGGAGATGGTTCAGTAGAATAAGCACTTGCCTAGCAAGGGCAAAGGTCTGAGTTCAATCCCTGGTTCTGCAAAAAAAAAAAAACAGGATAGAATGATAGAAAATATTTGTTGGGCTGTATTAGGAAGGTCTAGAAAGGCCTTTATAGACAACAATATATGAGACCAGAATAAAAAAAAAAAAAAAAAAAAAAAAAACAAGGACAGAAAGGAGTTCCAAGTAGAAAATACTTTACAGTATTCTTCTTACTGCAAAGTCAGAGGCCTTGGAGTGGAGCAAGCAGCACAGCGGAGTCTCCAGGCCTGGGCTCCCACATCTACTCTATGTGGAGATGATTCTGCTTTGGTATCTGTCATAATTATATATTTCTTGTGTACTACTTAATCTTTAAAATTCAAAATGATATGAGTCAGATCCTAGATTCTAGAGCCAGATAGTCACCATTTCAAACCTCCATCCTGCCTCTGCCTCACTAGCTGTGTATATGGCCTGGACAAGTTACTGAAACTCTGACAGTTTCTCATTTATAAATGAGTTAGCAATACCAATTTCATGAAACTGTTGTGAAAATGCAAAGTGATTCTGTATGTGACACTCTTGACATACGCCAAGCGTTCAATAAACAATAAGTCTCCTCTAAGAAGGGCAGGGCCATGTTGATCTTGTTTCTTTACAGTATTCTTCTTACAGCAAAAGTTCACAAATGAAATCACAGCCACTTGAAAGGATGAGGAAGGAAATGCTTAAAACTATAACAGTTATAAAAACACCAAGGCAAGTAGACATGGATATACAAACGGGCACAGGGATGGACACACACACACACACACACACACACACACACACACACACACACAGCCATGAGCGGGCTCTGGAAGAAACACCTGGGTGAAATGTTGACTACTTACTTTGGCCTTTCTACTGGGCGGGTAAACAGACACAGTGTCTAAGTATACACAGGTCAAAGACTCTACATCTTGATATGAAAGTGTGAGGCTGGGTGAACATTAAGAACCAGAGAAAAGGGCTGGCCAAATAGCTCAGTGGATTCAAGTGCATGCAAGCAGGGGCTGGGGGTTTGATCGCTGGGCCTGCCATGCTGTCCTCACCCCAGGGGTGCGCTAAAATGACAATTGAGACTGGGCTTGGTGGCACATGCCTGTAATCCCAGCTCTTTCGAGGTTGTAAACAGGTGGATCACTATATGTCAGATCTAGTAGTGAGATCCTGAACAATGTGGAGACCCTTCCCCTGAACAAAAAAAAAAAAACAGCTTAACAGGGCCAAACTCACTTGCTTTACAAAAGTGCTTCAAAGAAACTGATGATCTTGTAAGCTGAGGCAGAGATAAGTGACTTGCTTATCTGGATTTTTCTCCTATGTTTGAAAAGAGATATTTTTCAAATTAAATTCATAGACGGTTATCTGATGAGGGCCTTCAGGTCTTTATGTCATATTTTAAACTCTGGAAATATCATCCCCTCAGCTCCAACTATTATCAAGACAGAGAAATTACACTGTGGATCTGTAGTTTAAAAAAAAAAATCTCTGCAGGATTTTGAGAAAGGAGCTAGAATACCCCACAAGTAAAATTGGCTTATCCACTTAGAATGAAGTTTTACTTGGGTTTAGGGGCTAAAACTATCCCTTTATTTTTGAAGTATAAACTTATTAAGTGTAGCCAAATGATTAATGTATGAATAATTCTTCCATGGATTGTCTTTCAAGCAACATAGTGCTGGATTTACATGATAAGGTTCTTAGGATTAGCATGCATTTGACAAGCAGTTCTTTTTGTAAGAATAGAGGTTGAGCTCTTGTTTAGCCACCCTGAAAATGTCAGGCTTGCTTGAAGCAGTTGAGAGAAAGTTGGGACTGGACAGTGGGGAAACCCCTGGCGCAGCAAAGTGTTTACCATATACTGCTACACTGCCTACGCCCTTTCTCCCCAAACAGCCCCTTCTCCCAAACCGCTTCGCCGGATTAACTGGGTAGCTCCTCCCCACTTAGCCCTGCTCCTCCAAATCTCGCCTCCAGAACCAAGGCCTCCCCCTTCCACCAGGATCCTGTCTCACCCCCAGGCAACACACTGGGATATAATCGGCCCTCGAACTGACCTTCCCTCGGCCAATGTGCTCTCCATGGAGAGGTCTAAGTAGCTGTGGGAGATCAGAGTCAAGGTTGAAACGAATCTCTGAACGCATGGCTTTATTCCACCTTAGCTACTGGCTTTAAGCAAGGGCAGACACAAGGTTGAACGAATGGTTTCCCCCCATTGCACCTTGTTTTAAATGAACCAACACTAAAACCAGAGTTGTCCACCAGCTCCCACGCACACCACAACCGACCGCTCGAGGGAATACGTAGCCTCGCCCGCGGCTCCCGAGCGCTCTCACCGCCTCCCGACGAGATTCTATACCGGATCAAACGATTGATAAGGGGCTGCAGTCTAGGTGGGGAGCGATGGGCTGCGATCCTGCACCCTCTCCATCCCACCGTCCCTCCCCGCACATTTCCCCCGTCTCCAGCTCCGAGGGAGCAACACAGCCAACTATTCATTCTTTCAACAAAGGAGCGAGAGGGAGGGATGTTGTCAACAGTTACAGAGCAGGCGCCTTCGCTTTCTTTGTAAACTTTCCCCAGAGATTAGTGGAGAAACTGCCTCCTCGGACCCTTGGGCTTCCAGGGAGCCCCTTCCCCCCGTCCTCTCAGCTTCCTCAGCCGTGCGGGCTAAGGAGACAGCCCGGCGGGACCGAGAGCCCACGGAGAAAGACGGGGCTCCCGGGCACGCGGGGAAATCGCTGCGCGTTCTGGGGGCCCCACGCGCGCAGGTGCCCGGAAAGCGGAGAAACGCGGTCCCCCTTTCAGCGACCTCCGTTCGCAGGGTGTTTTTGGGAGCAGCAACGAGCGCCGGCTGCACTCTCCCCAGAGCCTAACTTTCTCCAGCGAACTTCGCAGGGCGCCCTCCCCGAGGCCGGACCGGGCCCGGGCGCCCGAGAGCAGCAGCGACCCGCGGGCACCCGGCGCGCACTCACCTCCGGGCGGCTCCCGGCTCACCGGCGCCGCGCTCCACCCGCCGGGCAGCCGCTGGCTGAGCCCTGGCTGCTCATGGCCCGCGGGTCCTCACCGAGGCAGCGCCGAGTCCCGGCCCGTAGGGGCGGCAGCAGACTCGGCTCTGAGCCCCGGGGCGCGCTCCGGCCCCCAACTGGTGATTTGCGGCTCCGCTGCCCCACCCCGGCGAGCCGATTCGCGGGGCCTCGCGGACCCCACCCCACCCCGAGACATTTACATTCGGTGACCTCGCCTGGCCCTCCTCTGCCTGGATTGCAGACTGTGGCTCTTCAGTCTGCGGAGTAGTCCGTTCATGAGTGTAGATTGGCCATCTCCATACCTGACCCCTCTCAAGAGGACAACTTTCCTCAATGTGTTCTTACCTCTTTCCGGCCTTAATCACCCAACAGACCTGCCTAGCTGTCTGTAAACACCTGGCTAATTTTCAATTTAAAAGGTTTTGATGTGGCAAAGACCTAGGTAACCACAAGGAACAAGTTATAGGAACAGGCAAATTAGTCACAATCGTGGACTGAGAGCTAAATGCAGGTGGAGGTACCATTTCAGTACTAGATATTTTATTGGTATGGTAAATCGTAGCCCACTGTAGAACTTACACTATTGGACATCAACATGTATTATAAGGCCACAGAAATAGTATAAGGATAGACAAAATGACCACAGACTGGAGTCTGGAAACAGATTTACACTACATGTTCACTTGATTAATGTCAAATATATTGTTGGCATTGGGAATAATAGTGTCTTTCCAGTAAATGATGCTGGAGCCACAGAATATGCATATAGGAGAAAAGAGCATCTTTTATTTATTTATTTATTTATTTATGCTTAATTTTAAAAATCTTTTATTTATTCATTTGGCACAGAGTCTCTCTATGTACCTCAGACTCAGTGATCCTCCTTCCTCAGCCTCCCCAGCTCGGAGATTACAGATATGCACCACCATGCCCGATTTCAGTGGTCAGCACAGTGCACCCTGAGTTTCAGAGCCTGCATGGCATATGGAACTGGAGATCAAATGTACTGAGCAATCTCCCCAGCCCTATAAAAGCATCTTGATGTCTACCCTACATTGCACCACACCTGACCCCAGCTCAATTACCTATGGATTTTAGATCTAAATGTAGATTTAAAAACAATAACATTATCCAAAGAAAATATCTTTGTGACCTTAGGGAGTACTAACTACGAAGGAAACAAACAAACAAACAACACACACACACACAAAACTGGTCATTAGGCAACACTGAAATTGTCCCATCATTTTTAATACTTTTTGAAGCAGTTCTGGAAATCTTTTGTAAATCTTTGAGTTATCATAAAAAATATAGTGAATACTGCTTTTTAGGTGGCTTCCAAGAGAAAGGCAGACTCATATAAACATTATAGTGTATCCTTATCTACCTCATTCATTGGCTTTGGTGCTGTGCAACTTCTGGGTCTTCCCCAAAGTCAAAACAACCATGAAAGTTAAATATGTTGAATCAGTTCAGGGCACAAGACAGCCATGAGACTCCAACTAAAAAGATGGGAAATAAGACTTCTAGAACTGCTTCAGAAAATCAAAAAATGTGGTAGGATAAAGATGTGTATGTTTCACATTCTTCTCAGCTGCACATGAGATGTTCTACAAAACAAACTATGGACCAGTGCATAGAGAACATTTAAGTAAATGCAAAGGATTGAAGTTATCCCATGTGTACTGTCTGACCATAGTGAAATGAAGCCAGAAATTATTAACAAAAGAAACCACTAAACACATAGAAATTAAACAACATCCTCCTGAATAATCAGTGGATCACAGATAAAATTAAATAATATTTACAATCAAATGAAAATGCAAATACAACTTACAGAAACCTGTGGGATGCAAGGAAAGCTATTTTAAGAGGAAAATTTGTAGAGGCAAATTTGCAGATTAGGAAAACAGAACAAGCCCAAATAAATGATCATACGCTGCAACTCAAGCTCCTATAAAAAGAAGAGCAAGTAAAGGCCAAAGCCCAAAGAAGGCAGGAAATGATAAAGACTAGAGTGGAAATAAATGCAATGGAGATGAAAAAACAATACAAAGAATTAATGACTCAAAGAGTTTGTTCTTTGAAATAATATATAAAATTGATAAATCCCAGCCAACCTTATAAAAAAGGAAAAGAAAAAAAAACCCTCAAATTCATACAGGGGCTGGGGAGATGGCTCAGTAGAATAAGTGCTTTCCTGGTAAGTGGGAGGGCCTGAGTTCAATCCCTGGTTCCACAAAAAACAAAACAAAACTCTACCATCAAATTCATGCAATAAGAAATGAAAAAGATAAAATCACTACAAGCCTATAAACATTCAGAAGATAATCAAAACCTACTTCAAAAATCTTTACTTTCAAAGGATGGAAAACTCAGAAAAAATGGACAGCTTTCTAAATACGTATTAATTGCCAAAGCTGAGTCATGAAGATATACAAACTCTGAATAAACCAATAATAGCAAATGAAATTGAAAATGTAATAAAAAATCTATAAGCAAAGAAAAACTCAGGTCCTGATGGATTCAGGGCTGAGACGTACAAGAAATTTAGAAAAGATTTAGTGACAACTTTTCTGAAACTCTTCAATGAAATGGAAAGAGAAGCAATTCTCCCAAACTCATTCCTGGAGACAAGTATTGTTCTGATAGCAAAACCAGAGAAAGTTACAACTAAAAAAGAGAACTACAGGCCAATGTCTCTGATGAACATAGATGCAAAAAACCTCAATAAAATGTTAGCAAACAGAATGCAGAAAAATCATCAAGAAAATCATACATGATGACCTAGTGGGATTCATTACAGGAATGCAGGGATGGCTCAATATATGCAAATCCATAAAAGTAATACACCACATCAATAGAGGCAAAGATAAAAATCACATGATCATCTCAATAGATGCAGAAAAAGCTTTTCACAAAACCCATCACTCATTCATGGTAAAGGCCCTACAGAAAATCAGAGTAGGTGGTCTTTAACTTAAGCTGATAAAAGCCATCTATGAGAAACCAACAGCCAACATCATACTAAATGGACAAAAATTGAAATCCTTCATTTTAAAATCAGGAACAACACAAGTATGCCCACTGGCACTGCTCCTATTCAATACAGTTTTGGAAATATTAGCCAGATCAATTACACAAGAAAAAGAAAAAAAGGAATAATGATTGGAAAGGAAGAAGTGAAATTATCATTATTTGAAGATGACAATGATAAGGTAAATAGAAAATTTCAAAAACTCTACTGAGAGAATTGCAGATTTTATAACCAAATTCAGTAGTGTAGCAGAATATAAAGTCAACACTCAAAAATCAGCAGCATTTTTGTACACAAAGAAAAATGCTCTGAGAGAGAAATTAGGGAAACCATGCCTTTCACAATGACACCTAAAAAAATGAAATACTTAGAAATCAACCTCACAAAGGAAGTGAAAGGTTTATACAGTGAAAATTACAGTACTCTGTGAACTAAGCAACTACATTGAGGACAGCAATGTATAATACTAAAGTGAAGCTTAAAATACCTGTCTTTTTGGTCTTCTAAATGCATACTACTTCTAATGTCATATCAATTATTGCTATACTATCTTTAAAGTAAATGCTTGTAAAAAAAAGGTATTGAAAATAAATGAGAGATAAGAAAAACAAAAATGACATAGGATTGTTCTGCTACAATGTTATATATGGTTTGATTTCTAAATTTCTGTGTAAAATGTGTAATTGTTTTTTAACATTATATAGGGATTTAGAATATCCATAGTTGTTGGAAAATAGCAGTTCCATTTTATGTCTAAAGTGTTTGATATTCAGACAGATAGTGATGTTAAGCTTAGTGGCCTGTACTGCATGGTAATAATATCATTAAGCTTCTCTTGTTAATTAACAACTAAAGTTTGCAGACCAAAAACTAGAGAGATTGATGGCTAAGAAGACAGCCAATATTTTGGCCCTACCCCTTCAAGGTCAGTGAGGACTCAGGTCATAAGAGAATTTCTGGTGTGACATCCTGTAACTAAATGGTATCCAAAATTTTATGATCAAGGAGATTATGGGACCACACAGGAAAATGATGACTATGTCTAGTTTGTCTAAGGAGAGTCACCTAGAGCAAAAATTTCTCTCAGGCTTTCACAGAGAGCAAATTGGTCAAGCAATGGCCATGACTCATCCACACAGATGACACAGACAAAAGATCTACAAGGTGCTGTACATGGTTCTGGGATAAATCCTGGGGGGATTTGACTGACCTTGTCAGATAGCAAAAGTTACATTTTTGAGTGATATAGGTCTTGCTTTAACTTGGTCTTAACCATCCAGCAGAAAAGTGTAACCATGAGATATTAAAAGTGAAGCTATCTTAATATTCTGAGCTGTAAAAAGCTCACATCAACAATGTCTGATAATGCTAGTTGTGCTGATAGTTCACTACTATTATGGATTATTGGACTATATTTGGGTTAGTTTGGTGAATCATATACCTACAGTCTTTGGTCTGGCATCAAGTATGAAAAGGTCCTTTAAATACTTCTCCAAGTACAGCTTCTCTAATTGCAATGGAACACCCATCTCTGACAAAACAAGACAAAAAAGGGGGATATAAATAAAGGACCATTAAAAAATACATATGCATATGCAAGACAGGATAGATATGCAGCTATTTGCTCTTAGTTCATTCATTGAGAAGAAAGATTTGTCCTAATATTGTTTTAGACAAGATAGCATGTCTGCATCTTGTCCTCTGAATAACTACTACAAAGACAGCTATATGCAACATATCAATTATTATAATTGTCCTAATAACATGTTTTAAAACTGTTGCATTGCATTTTTATTTTTTCTCATTAAAATGAATAAAAGAAACTGCAGTACTCCAAGAAAAGAGATTGAAGAGTATCTCAGCAAATGGAAAGATATTCCTTGCTCCTGGATACATAGAAGCAATATTGTAAAAATGGCCATACTTCCAAAATTGCTGCATAGATTCAATGTAATGCCAATGAAAATATTACTAGTATACCTCAGAGATGTAGAGAAAACATTCATCCAGGGGTTGGGGAGATGGCTCAGTGGAATAAGCGTTTCCCTGGCAAGTGCAAGGGCTTGAGTTCAATCCCTGGTTCTGCAAAAAAAAAGAAAGAAAACATTCATCTGGAACCATAAGAAACCCAGAATAACAAGCAATACTAGCAACAAAGGAAAGCAAGAGACATCACAATCCCTGACCTGAAATTATGCTACACAACTACTGTGATGAAATCAGCAGGATACTGGAAAAAATACAGACCTGAGGATCAATGAAACAGATTAGAATATGCAGACACAGCTACAAACACACTCAGCTACTTTATATTTGGCAAAGATGCCAAACATGTTTCACTGGATAAAACAAGGCCTCTTTAATACATGGTGTTGGGAAAACTGGCTTTCTACATGCTGAAGACTAAAATTAGACCCATGTCTATCACTATGCACCAAAATATAGCCAGATTGGACCAAAGATTTAATATTATTTCTGAAACACTAAATCTCCTAATGGGAAAAAGTAGGTAGAAATCTTAAAGGCATGGGGGTAGGCAGTGAATTCATGAGCAAAAACCAAACTGCATGGAAAATACTTCAAAGAATCAACAACTGGAACCTCATCTTTTTGAAATGTTTCTGCATGACAAAAGAAATCACCAACAGAAAAGAAAACCCACAAACTGGGAAAAAAAATTATAGTCAACTGTCCTTCTGACAAAAGCTTTCTATTTAGAACATATACAAAATTTTTTTAAAAATCAGGCCCCCAAAATTCAAAGACCTAGTCCAAAAATGAGCATCTGAGATGAATGTTCACTTCTCAGATGAAGAAATACAAATGGCAAAAAATATATGAAAAAAATGTTCAAAATCAGTGATCATTAAAGAAATGTAAATTAAAACAACAACTGATATTCTATCTCACCCCAACAAGAAGTCAACTAATAACATAGGGTGGAGGAGCTGTGGGAAAAGAGGAACATTTCTCCACTGTTGGTGGGACTGCAGACTGTACAACCACTATGAAAATCAGTGTGGAAATTCCTCAAAAACCTAGAATTGCAGGTCCCATTCAACGCAACTATTCCCCTGCTGCATATTTTTCAAGAAGAATGGAAAATATCGTACCACATCATACCACAGCAACTTGTGTGCAACCAAATTTACAGCAGTGCAAACTGCTAAATCTTGGAAGCACCCAAATATCCATCAACTCAGGAATGGATAAAAAGATATGTAGTAGTTTTCATACATCTTTTACACCTGAGTATTAGTCAGGTATAGAAAAGGATAAGTTTGAAGCTTTTATAGGTAAATGGAGACTATTCTAGTCTAGAGTAGTCCCGAGACTATTCTCTTAAGTGAAATAAATCAGACCTGCATGTGAAAACATCATATTATCTCCTTAGTGTAAGAACTTGAAAGGATAAATAAAATTTGAAGGGTACAATAGATACTTTGAAAAAAGAATAAACCTGTTCAAAAGGAAGGAATTATTGAGATGAAGGCAAGGACAGGAGAGGGATTGCAGGAAAGAGTATGCAAGCAGGAAGGTTTGGATGATTGCACTGTGGATTTCTGCCGGCCTGTGAAAATATTTAATTAATGTAATACTTAATTTTATTTTGTTCTTTTTTCAATTTTGTCTTTTTTCTCTCTTCTTAATTTCTCATAATTTTTTCCTTTCTTATTCCAATTTTGCATGCATATATCTAGTAATCTGAGCAACTAATTTGAAGAGAACGTTATATAATAAATACAACAAATACTTTTAAATCATATTATTTGTTTAGTGAAACTATCATTTGTAATTTATCCTGCTTTAATACTATTTTGTGCTGTCTCTAAAAAATTAAAAAGATGTGTATGCTTGAAGCAAGAGGAGAGTATTTTGACGGGGGCTTGAGGCACTGTGGGTTTTTTTTGGTATGAATTTAGGACAGGGTGTGCAGGGTCGTACTTCTCACTGTATAGACTGTATTTGTAGTGATTCTCCTGTTTTCAGCCTCCCAAGCGCTGGGATTACAGGCCTGTGCCACCATGCCCAGTCTCAGTCACCATCTCAGTGCACCCCAGGGAGTAGGGCCAGCATGACAGGCTGAGGATCCAATTCAGGTTCCTGCACACTGCCTAAGCAGGTGCTTTAAGGCACTGAGTTGTCTGGCCGGCCCCTCATGCATGTCTTGATTATGCATGTGTTTATTTGTTTTTTATTCTCTGCATTTTAATTTTTAAAATCTGTTTATTTATTTGGGTCTCACTACACAGCTTGGATTCATAGTGATACTCCTGTCTCAGCCTCCCCAGAATTGTGAATATAGGCATGTACCACCACACCTGGTTTTGGTGGCAGGCATGGAGATCTCAGAGTTCTGGGGTCCACATGGCATACAGTGCCAGGGACTGAACCTAGGTCTTTGTACTTGCCTGGCAGGTACTTACACTGCAGAGCTATCTCCCCAGTCCTCCCCTCCTACTTTTGTCTCCCATCTGCCCATTATAGGTATGCACTACTTTAAAAATTGTGCATACCTACCAGAGTTTCTCCAAATATATGTGTATATATTCCAACCTATATAGAAGGTAAACTACTATAGTCACCGTTCAATATCTTATTTATTTATTTATTTTTATCATTTGACAGTGTATCTAGGAGATTTTGCCATTATTGCTGAGGGGCCCTCTTGATACTGTTTTTCATGGTATTTCTTTGAAGGGATATAGTACAGTTTACTGGACATTTGTCTTATTTCCAAGTCTTACCAATTGCAAATAATATTGCTATGAATAAGTATATAAAACTATCCACAGGATAAACTTTCAGAGGTAAAATTGCTGAATCAAAGAGTATATGCTTTCATAATTTTGATAAATAATGCCAGTTGTCTGCCACAGGAATTGTCTCAATTTATGCATCATAGCAATTTAAGAAAACCCTTAGTTCTCTACAGCCTTACCAGAAGATATTATTTGAATTTTTTTCAATGTGAGGAGTAAATATAAATTTTAGCACATTTTAATTTGCATTTATTTTAACAGGCTGCTTATATTTTCATGCTAAATTGCCCTTTATTTTCTTTCTATCTTTTTGAACTTGAATTTATATTTTTCTATTCATTTGTAGGTCTTTTTCTGATAAATTTTCTAGGGTCTTGTTCCATATTAAGAAGCTTAGCTTTTTGTGGTATGGACTGAAAATATTTTTTTAATGCTAATATTAAAGAAAAAGAAGTGATGCAGTAAAGTGTTATTTTAGAAAGCTCACTCTGGCTGCAAGTTGAGGGAGTTAGGGAAATGACAGCCAAGGTTACAAAGGCTATGGCATTAGCTTTACTGTCACATGACCAAAGTTATCACTAGTCTGGTGGCAGTGGGACTGGAAGAAAGGGACCAAAATTATTATAAAAAATAATGATTACAATAACAGCTACAATTTACTTAGGAGTAATTATATGTTAATGGATTTACAAGCTTTAAACCATGAATTGCCATAGTTCATAAATGAAAAAAGTGAGTTTTACAAATGAAATAACTTGCTCACACTCCCACAGGAGATAAGTGGCTGAACCAAAGATAACCCCAGGTCTGTTTGACCCCAGCTGCTTAGCAAACTAATGAAGAATGATCAAAGGTCTTCGGTCTAAGAGTCTGAGTAATGCCTGGCTGTGTGACAGATGTAGAAGCCAGAGAACAGCTGCCTCTGGCTGGAGAGTGACACTCACAGTTTTAAGAACACTGAGCATTTTTTCCTAAGTTCATTCTTACATATGATCACTTTTCTCACAATGTTGCATTGAGTCAAAGGATAGTGTTCAATAAATAGATAGTATTAAATAAACAGATTAAATAGACAATCTCAGTTAAGATCTCCTCTTCTCTAAGAAGAGTTTTCTGATACTCAGTCTAGGTCAAGTGCCATGGTCATATGTACCTACATCAGCCCTTTCCTTGGAATTTGTCACTGTGGGTAATTATACATTTACTTCTGTTAATTGCTATTTAATAGCTGTTCCACTATGGATGCTGAGATCATTATTTTGTCCTTAGTAAGGGGTCTGGCACAGAATTAGTACTCAGTATTTACTAATTAAATGAAAGGACTCCAAGCCTCTAGACGTGTTAGCCTTTTATCTTCGTAGTATATCATAAAGCCCCCTGGTGGTGGAATAAATATGACATGGATGTTGGTTGTACCATAAATAATTTCAGGACTAAAATTTCCTCAAATCTACAGCTAACTTTCACTTACTTTTTTTCATATCAGATGAATAAAGTGTTAGTGAGGCAACCAGGTTTGAGGGAGGCACATTTCACATAGTGCTATGAACACTCAGTCATCACACTGATGAATCAGAAAAGAGTTCACTCTTTAATTTCTGAATGGCAAAACCCTAGTCTGCATCAACCAATGAGACATGAGAGACAATAGCAAATGAATGGCCTCCAGGCTGTACAAGAGGCTTTGTTAGGGACACCCAACCTAGAGTTGATCCTTTCATTCTTCAAATGAATTTGTTGAGTAATAACTTTATGAGTTGGCAGGCAGTTGGGAAGCGCTAGGCAAAGTATACCTTAAGGAAAAATAATCTCCAAAGTCCTAGCTTTGCCAAGTCCTATTAGTGAAGACACAGTAGATATTTAAGCTACCTCTGCTGAAGGCCAAACAAAAATCTGAACTTAAATAACAGTAGAGGGACTGAAAATTCCCTGGAGTTAACACATAATAAACCAGTGACACAAGGCACTGGCAGTATTGATCTAAATCATAGCATCAAATTTTGCAGTACTTTCAGAAGTACTTCACCTTCTAAGTTCCTGACCCCTGAAGGCTAGCCACTGGCTAGCTTGGTGTCCTGGGAATCCCCAGTCTCCTAGAGAGAGAGAGGTAGACTCTACTGCCTTTTAAAAGGCCAGCATGATAGCTGTCTACACACTGTCATATTGGCTAGAGAATTCATTGTATGTGGGTTATGGGTTAATGATCCTCAATAAATACTTAATGAATGAATAGTGACAGAGCCAGAGATGTACTTTATAATTCAAGCTCATTCTCTTCTGTATGAGATCCACACCAACTTGACTCTTCCTGTTGGGAGTGGCCATTTCAGGACTTATCCTTACCACAATCTTGGCCTCCTGTTCCTCAATTACTATCTTAATCTTAAACCAGTTTTCAATAAGTGCTTCTTAATTAATTCAATAACTGGAAGGAAAATACACCAAAATGTCTCTAGTTAATTATGGAATGCTAGGTGATTTTAATTTTCTTATTTATAAAGATCTCCTCTTTAAAATTTTTCTTATAGGAAGCATATGTAATCTTTCTATGTAAA
Organism: Ctenomys sociabilis; assembly: GCA_004027165.1. Taxonomy (NCBI): domain Eukaryota; kingdom Metazoa; phylum Chordata; class Mammalia; order Rodentia; family Ctenomyidae; genus Ctenomys; species Ctenomys sociabilis. The sequence goes on along the minus strand of PVKA01002950.1, from coordinate 16,561 downwards.
AGTTAAAATAATACTTAAACGAACAAATTATTGAATGTATGCCATAGGGAAAACATTGTTAACCCTGGGAGCTATAAAGGTAAAAACAGCACCAGGAACTTCCAGTCTAGAAAGAGCAGAGATCTAAAATGAGTAGGAGCTTTGTAGCAGAGGTCCTTGTCCAGTCAGGACACAAAAAACGGGAGAGATTAATGCCCTGAGGGGCAGATTAGTAATGCTGATGAAAATAAGGGAGAAGAAGGAGACTTGATGAAAATGAAACAAAACAAAAAATACGTGGAGGACCAATGGGACAACTCTCCTTGAAAGAACAGTCATCTCCAGTTTGGCTGAGCCTAACCCTGTTTCCTTGTATTGACTAGGACTTTTCCTTATCACTTCAAATGGCTTTAAGCAATGCATATAGGTCTAGCAGAGGTCCTGGTGGTAGTCTTTGAAGAGGGCAGGCATGTTTCCCTGGAAACCCCCACCTGCTGCTCTTTAATATGAACAAGTTCGAGATGGGAGGAAGAGCCAATGCTTAACTTCCTGGTGCTTGAAAGATTACACATCATAGTTCAAGCACCAGACCTTAAAACATTAGATAGGTTCTCAATTGTATAATGCAAATTACTCTTTCTTCATACCCTTCTGTCCGCATATTGCAGTGGTAAATGCAGACCTCCTACCTAGCCCACCTCACTGCACTCAAGTACTTCTTGTCACACTCAATCACTCATCCTCAAGCCACTCCCCTTTTTACAAAGGAGTAAAAGCTGGGTTCAGTCTAGAGTAAGGGCCTTTGTTTTTGATAGTCATCACCATAACTGGACTTAGGACCCCTTGGCTCCCCATAAATATGCCTTAGTGTCTTTATTCTCACCATGGTTTGCACTGGAAGTGGTAGATTGAAATTAACTTGATGGGATTCTAATAATTTCTCCTTGGGATTACAACTTTAAACTTCTTAGACCAAGGTGAAGACCAGAAAGGCTCTCTACAATTATAAATATTATATATATATATATATATATATATATATATATATATATATATGTATATATATTCTCTCTCTCTCTCTCTCTCTCTCTCTCTCTCTCTCTCTCTCTAGAGGGAGGTGGCAGAGAGTAAGGAAATGTATGCAAACCTAGTGGCAGTGCCCACTGGACCATCACCTTGGCCTGAGACAGAAAAGGACTCAGTTCAGGTGCTGCCTGCATGAGGTGGATGGCAGGGAGATGAGCTGCACTGCTCTAGTGCAAAAGGAAGGTGGGTGTTGGAGGAATCACATCATAATGCAATCTTTGAGGCCAAAGCTGGCTTTCCAGGCATTCACACACTTGTATATGCTAAGGTATATATTTTAAGATATTTATGGCAGCATCATTTTCAGTTAGATGGATAATTAAATTACAACCCATCCATGCTGTGGTATATACACTGTACAACTGATAAAGAACAAGGTAATTCTAGAAGGCATGTGTGGTGGTACACAGATGTAATTCCAGCACTCTAGGAGCCTGAGGCAATAAGATCACAAGTTTGAGCCTCACCTCGGCAACTTAACGATTTAGCAAAGACCCATGTTCTAAAAATAAATAAATAAAAGAATGCAGCTATCCAGATAGCTCAGAGGACTGAAGCACCTGCTTAGATGGAACACAGAAGCTGGGCTCGATCTCTGAGGTGCCTTGCTGGCCCCGCCCCCAGGGGGCTTTGAGACAGCATGGTGGTGCACACCTGTAATCCTAGTGGTTGGGAGGCTGAAAACAGGAGGATCAAGTCCAATCTACATAGTGAGACTCTGTACCAAATCCAAAAAAAAAAATAAGAAGAGTGCAGTCCACAACACCACAAAGAAAAGAAAAAGAATGAGGTGATTATAACTGATTACTCAAGATGGCTGTTAGATATTAAGTGTAAAAAAAGGTCACCTTTTCCAGCAAGATGCAACGATTCACTCTCATAGTCCCACATTCTCAAGAGGCTGAAGCAAGAGGATGGCTTCAGCCCAGGAATTGTAGGCCAACGTGGGTAGCATAGCAAAAGTCCTGATGCATTTAAAAAGTCATTTTGACGGAAAAGTAACACAACTCTGTATTTATATGAATTTGTGTGCAAATATGTATAAAACATCGGGAAAAATTCTTTCCCATCGGATTATCTAAGAAGTGAAGCTGATGGCTGAGCAAAAGGAGGCCTCCCTGTTTCCCTCATGCTGTGTTATCTGCTTGAATTTTTCTAGTGGACATGAATTGCTTTATGCATTTTGTTAGCACGTGTTAATATTGCACGATGGTGGCATTTGTTTGGGGATGCTGGCACATACATTTAACATATTTTAATCAATTTCAACCCACCCTCTCCCTTTCCTCCCTGGCCAATTGTTTTTATAGTTAAAAATAGTTTCTGCAATGCTTCCTTTGTACCAGATACTGTCCTCGTGTACGTTAACTCATTTGATTCCAACAACATCTCATGAGGCGGCACTGCTCCTACTCCCTCCTCCAGATGAGGGCAAAGTACCTGCCCAGTACACAGCAGCATGTGCTGCGGCTGAGCTTTGAACCTCACGGCTAAGGCTCAGACTTTGTGCTTTCCAGCATGAGGTTTTACTGCCTTGCAAAGCTAAATAAACAAATAGCACTGTTTTGAGAACTGGACACACTTAAATCCTGGTTTTTGCTGATTACCTAGCCAATGCTTTAAAGGTATCTTCTCAGTCAGTTTCTTATCTATAAAATGAGGCAGTCACATATTTTATGATGCCAATGTGAGAATCACACCAAAATAAGTTAAATGTCAGAGAGTTTGTAAGCGCTTAATAGTTTTTTTCCTCTATAGAAATGAAATTACCAGTCCTTTAACATGTATTAATTTTATTGCAGCTGTTGTTTAGTGAGTTGGTTTGGTCTTTGGAGACAGGGCCTCACTATGCAGCCCAGGCTTGTTTGGACTCATGATTCTCCTGCCTCAGCCTCCCAAGTGTGCCACCACAACTGACTTGGCAGTGTCCTCCATTGGCAGCCAAATAGGATCTGTGTTTCAAGGATAAATAGAAAGAGGGGCGGGCTGGGGACATGGCTCAGTGGAATAAGTGCTTCCCTGGCAAGCACAAGGGCCTGAGTTCAATCCCTGGTTCTGAAAAAAAAAAAAAAAAAAAACATCTGTCCCTTTTAGCCGGGCGTGGTGGCACATGCCTGTAATCCCAGTACTCGGGAGGCTGAGGCAGGAGGATTGTTGTGAGTTCGAGACCAGCCTGAGCTACAAAGTGAGCTCGAGGCCAGCCTGAACTGCATAGTGAGACCCTGTCTCAAAAAGACAAAAAAAAAAAAAAAAGAAAGAGGGGCTCAGGGGAAAAGGAGAATATGACTAAGATATTAGACATTGCTGAATGAACACTTAGCTATTTTATCTAAAGCTAATCCAAACAATAATGAATAACATGATGAGTCATCTCATCATCATTCTGGGGTTGAAGTGTTGCTATGCATATTTATAGAATGAGGATGCAGAGGATCAGGCATTGCCCAAGGACACCACATAACAGAGTCAGGACTGAAATGTAGATGTTCTAATTCTGTATCCCAACCAATCATATGACATCTACTGCCTGAGTTGGTGTCGACATGTCCTGCTTGGGGGGCAGTGACTTAGGGTTCCTGTTTGAAAGCACAGAAATAATGGTGCTATGGTGGCAATAGTCCTGGTGGGAAACTAGCCCTTCACTTCTCATGTTGCCATTGCTGGGTGGGAAAAGGCTCTCTGTGCTTCTGAGCTAAAGCAATTCCCTGGCAAATGTGACAAGACCCCCCTGGGCCCATGCAGCCCAGGGTCAGATTGTTGCCTCTTTCTCTCAAATCTACAGCTAACATTCACTTACTTTTTTTTTCATAACAGATGAATAAAGTGTTAGTGAGGCAACCAGGTTTGAGGGAGGCACATTTCGCATAGTGCTATGAACACTCAGTCATCACACTGATGAATCAGAAGAGAGTTCACTCTTCAATTTCTGAATGGCAAAACCCTAGTCTGCATCAACCAATGAGACATGAGAGACAATAGCAAATGAATGGCCTCCAGGCTGTACAAGAGGCTTTGTTAGGGACACCCAACCTAGAGTTGATCCTTTCATTCTTCAAATGAATTTGTTGAGTAATAACTTTATGAGTTGGAAGGCAGTTGGGAAGCACTAGGCAAAGTATACCTTAAGGAAAAATAATCTCCAAAGTCCTAGCTTTGCCAAGTCCTATTAGTGAAGACACAATAGGTACTTAAGCTACCTCTGCTGAAGGCCAAACAAAAATCTGAACTTAAATAATGGTAGAGGGACTGAAAATTCCCTGGAGTTTGTTTTGTCACCTGCTGTGGCAGGTGACATAATAAACCAGTGACACAAGGCACTGGCAATATTGATCTAAGTCATAGCTGTGCTCATCTTTACACCAATCTTCATTCTTTTTTTAAAAAAAATTAGAACAGAACTTTATTTGTGGAAGATTTTTTAAAAGTGGTTTTATACTTCAAAGTATGCAAAATTTTGACACATTAACCTTAATATATATTTACCATATAAGATTTTTAAAAAGAATGTCAAATGGCTTGTAATCAAAATGAATTGAATATAACTTGATATTTATATGGAACAACTTCAGCATCATACATATAAAATAAAATGAACACCATGTAAATTTTCACTTGTAATATGGCTTTATGTTTGTTAAGTTTGATGAGACAGCATGAGGTAGAGGTCTGTGCTGGGGATTTCTAGGACGTGTGACATCCTCACTTCTTAGAAGGATCCTCATGGCTCCCTCGGAGGATGCCTCAGAGAACTTTCTGCCAAGGGTGAGGCTCTAGAAGAATGGAGAAAGCTGGGTGGCAGGGGGAGTCTGATCTCATAGATAGCCTTCAGGCAGACCTGCAGGATGGTGCAAACCTCATCACTAGGTGGAAAAGGCCTGGCGTTTTCTGAAGCTCTGATGCCTATGGGATTTCACAGAAGTGATATTTAAATGGTCATGCGAAATCCTGCTTTCACATTCAGTGATACGTACTGAGGACAGTTCCAGAACACACTGGCCCATACTGATGTCACCTTGAATCCAAGAGGTGAGGTCCACTGCAGACACTTGTGCAGGGTCAGCCATGTCCTGTCTCTTCCACAGCCATACTTCATTCTATTTTCAGATGAAAATTCTCAACTGGAGTATGTGGTCCAATGTGGACCCTCTCTAAGCACAACCCAGGGGCATGCAGCAAAGCCCCACACAGGCCTTTCTGGGCATTCACTCTGCAGAGCTCATCACAGTCTTGCATGACATAAGATGGGTTATATGATGCTTGTTTGACTGGGAAAGAATCAGGAGCCCACAGCAGGTGACAAAACAAGCTCCTCATCTGTGACACAGAGGACACCTGAGATGCCAGCAGAGGCCCTCACCTGTGAGATCAGTCTTCGTTCTTCAAAACAGGACACAGTTCATTGTGGAGAAGATGAGGGTGGAGGGGCTCCACTGGCAGCATGGAAGGAGGGGCAGAGAGTGCCTTGGCCACAGCTCCTTGCTCAGCAGCATTCTGCCTGTGAGTGTCTTTCCTCACTTCCACTCCACAGCACAGGGAGTTGGGCATGGTGATGCATGCCTGTTAACTCAGCATTCTGAGAGGTTGAGGCAGGAAATCACAGGTTTGAGCCCAATCTTGGCAACTTAGCAATTTTGTGAGATGTTGACTCAACATTTTTTTTAAAAAGGGTACCAGGGATATAGGATATAACTCAGGCAAAGGGCCTGAGTTCAATCCCTAGTACCGCCCAAACAAATAATCATAGGGATCAAGTGTGAGAAGTTCTCATTAGCCAGTTGTGTTCCAGGCCTAGTCTAACCCCAAGAGGTAGGAGCCATTACTCCATTCTTTTAGAGAGGAGATGACAGCTGGAAATGGATAGGAAAGAGCCAGAGCTCTCGGCCCTTTTTAAAACAAGGCATAAACATAGTACAACTTGCCCTGTGTGAGTGCCATGGTTGTACAATCCAAAGGCACAAGTTATCATCCTAAATCATTCTCATTCAATCAAGAAATTCTGTGATTGCTAACATATTGGCAAGACTGAATTCTTTCTTTCCTCTTGTTGATGAAGTTAGTTAGGGGCTTATTGATTTTATTTAGTTTTTCAAAGAACCAGCTTTTTGATTTACTGGTTCTTTGAACTGTTTTCTTCATCTCAATTGAATTAATTACTGCTCTAATCTTTATGATTTCTTCCTGTTTTTGGGCTCTGGGTTTGGTTTGCTCTTCCTTTTCTACACGGCAGAGGTGCAGCATTAGGGTGTTTATTTGTTCTAGTTCTGTTTTCCTAATGTGTGAGTTCACAGGTATAAATTTCTGTCTGAGAACTGCTTTCATTGCATCCCATAAATTCTGATAAGTTCTGGTTAAATTTTCATTGAATTGTAGATATTGCTGAATTTCTTGTTTATTACTGAGTATGGTGTTGTTTAATTTCCATGTATTTAGGTTTTTTTCCTGGTTTCTTTTGTCATTTATTTCCAGTTTCATTGTACTGTGGTCAGATAATACAAGGCTGGGGTTTGTTACACTATTCTCTGTATTTTGTGTATACTTGAAAAATACTTCAAAAGTGAAAAGTTAAAAGTCCGTGGAACACAAGTAAGTAAAAGTGGTATTGGCCAGGGATTTAGCTCAGTGACACAGCACCTGCCTGACAAGTGGTGTGAGGTCCTGAGTTCAATTTCCAGTACCACCTTCCCTCCAAAAAGTGGTATTGTGATAGGAACAATCTTAGGTTTGTTAGTTCATGTTTTAAAATAAATTACTCATAACTCATGGTACTGTATGCAACAAAGTACTTATCACGTATCTCAGTGTAAGGGCTGCTGGGATAGCATGCTGGATCAGTGGGTAAGGTCAGCAATTTGATTTGTTTTCTCTCTGGTTCCTTTTTCTTATGAAATCTCTCCCACACCCAGCCCACGAACACACAGTTGGCACAGGGCATTCCTCTTGGGCAGCCACTGTTGAACAGTAGTAGCAAGATCTCCAAATGTAGGTGTCTGCAGTAAGAGGCAAAGCACCAAAGATTCTGTAGCAGGAAACAGCCTCAAATGAATAACACCTATACTCCTATGTTGACTAGCACTGAGCTGAGAGCTTCCCAGGCAGCAACTCAGTTAATCTTTGCAGCAACCCAAAGAGGCAGAAGGAGGAGTTATGAGGAAATGGAGACAAAAGAAGCAGCACAACCAGCCAAGTTCACATGCCTGGATGTGGTCTCTGTCAGAACTCCCTGACTCCTCCACTGCCTACATTACCTCCCCTTGTGAAGTCTTGTTCCTCAGAGGAAGCAAGAGGGTTTGAGATTGAACTGCTTAAGCATGACATGGAATGGAAAAGTGAGTCTTAAAAGAGGCCATCAGGCTGGGGAATGGTTGGGGGCCAGAGAGATGGCCCAGTTCAGTCCATAGCTTCAGAAAAAAGGGGGTGGGAACCAGCTGGATAGGTAACCTTAGCACAGCATCTGGGGCCTGGTAGGCCCTCAGTAAAGATCTGGGAGCTGAACTCTGAGCAGTTTCAGACAAAAATTATGGGCTGTGACAGTGTCTAGAGCCTTGGGAGCCAGTCATCTCTTCATGTACATTTGAATTTCTCCTATGACAGGACATCCCACAGCTAGTTCAAGGACAGGAACCCTGACATCTCAGTCCCAGTCTTTACGTTCTTCATACCCCAAGAGCAGTCTGTGTCACCAGGGGGCTGTGACTCTTAGCCCCACTTCAGAGGGACCTGGAATCTATTTACCAAGCTTCCTTGGTAACCTGTGTGAGAGGCCTCCTCTGTGACACTCCCATGGGGAATGTGCCAGCACTCATCTGAAGTTCCTTTTTCTTGCACTAGGACCTGGGCCCCACCTCTGCCCTAGCCTTGGCCTCCTCATAGATTCATTTGTGTGGCTGAAGAAGGCAGACTTCTCCATTGTCTGCATTGCCAGAAGTGAACTTTATGTGTGTTCTTCATATAACCTCATCTGTTTCATGTCCATGAACATGATGGGAGGGAGGGAAGCTCTTCTGCACAATGACAAAGTGGTGACACACGGGTCACATGGAGGAAATCAGTGAACAATCCTCATATATTCTGCAATGAGTCACAGCCTTCCTTGTGGACTGTGTACTGGATGTTTATATTTCTGGTTTCTGTTTCTTAGTTGAGGGTACACTGGATACTGAACTCTTACTATGACTGCACCTCTCCCACCAAATGCAAGGTGCTGGAGACAATAGATCAGGTTCTCCCTGGCCTGGAAACACTTAAAGCAAAATTAAAGGACAGGTAAGGTACTCTATAAACATGACCTACTGTGATTTGGGTAATATTAGTGGGCAGTTGTATAATAGCAGCTACAGGATTGCTCACCTCCTCATGCTACTCTCTTTCTGTACACTAGCATTTGTTCTGGGTTCCCAATACAAACTGTAGCTGACAGACACCTTGTCACCATGGACCTGCTTGTGACTAAAGTACTTTCTTTTTTTTTTCTTTCTTTTTTTTTTTTTTTGTCTTTTTGAGACAGGGTCTCACTATGCAGTTCAGGCTGGCCTTAAGCTCACTTTGTAGCTCAGGCTGGTCTCGAACTCACAACAATCCTCCTGCCTCAGCCTCCCGAGTGCTGGGATTACAGGCATGCACCACCATGCCCGGCTCTAAAGTACTTTCTATTGGTATTTCTCATGCTTTGGCTAGTCAAGGCTCATGACAGCTCTTCCTTAGCTTGCTTAGTTCTAGCTTGTATACAAGAAACCTGGGGCTCACAGAAGTTAAGTCACTCAGAGTCACCAATCTAGAAAGTATCATCAGATTAGAATATAGATCTTACAGGGATTCTAAAGCCTAGGTCTTTCCTTCCATGCCTGGTTGTTTCAGTCCCACCTGGCTCTGGTGGGGTTTCAGGTGAGGGACATATGTAGAAAGCAGAGTGGGGCTCTTACTGGTAGGTTTCATCTCCATCATCACCAAGGGCTAGAGGAGAACTGAGATCCAGAGTGAGAGCCAGACACCAAAGACAAGTGGAAAATGTGTTGATCCAAGGGTCAACCATGCCACTATTTATTGATGAGACAATTCCTCTGAGAACAAGGACTTTAACCTACCTTAAAAATAACTCAGCATTTCCTTGTTCAAGGAAGAACACATTATTTAGTCTTCCCTAGAAGCACACCACAAAAGAGTCTGCCACGGTTCTTTCACAGCAGAGCTCACAGGCACAGATGCTGTCCCAGCCACTGTGCAGTCCTGGTCACAGAGACAGCTCAGAGTGCTTCACACTGTTGTCATTTTTGTTCCATCAAATGTGAACCCCCTGGGCATGGATTCTTTTTCTACCCCTCTCCGTAGATTTCCCATTTCCTTGTCCTTCTTTCTCTTCCACCTTATTCATCCATCTTTCTGTAGCTCCATTCTCCACACTTGAAGCTTGCACTTTCACTAGTAGCAAAGTTCTCAAATTTGCCTAGGGAACTTGAACATGCAGGTTTCCAGGCATCTTTCTAGGGACCTGAGTTGAGAGATCTAAACAGATACCTGTTGTCTAACAGGATCCCATGTGTCCCTTATGATCACACTTTGGAAAAACTAGACTATATACCCCTGTTGTTTCATCAAACAGACACTGCTTCTAATTCACTCTGGAAGTGACCAAAATCCTCAAAGCTTGTTCTATGATAGTACTCACTGTGCTAGGGTTTGCAAGGGAATGGATTTAATACAGGACACATAATCTATAGGATTAGTTTATAATATCCACCTAACAAGTCAAATACAGAAGAGTACAAGTGAGCTGGCTGCACACTAGAGACCCAAAGAATTTAGCAGAGGGCCTGGATCCCATGGCAATGTCTGACATGAGTCCAGCTGGAAGCCTGGAGACCAGGACAATGTCTCGTGCAAGGCTGTATCATGGCTCTGTGATGGGAAGGCCCAAAGGCCTGTGGCGGAAGCTAGAAAGTCTGCACCAGGGGGATGAAGGATCTGTGGCAGCAGGCTGTGGGATCTGTGCGGAAGCCAGGGAACAATACTCAAGGAGTAATACTCAGAGTTCCTCCAAAGAGAGCCACACCCATCCTCAGCCATAGCGAGGACCCAAGCTCCTCTGCCAATGAGAACAGCTAAATTCATATCAGGAAAACAAGCATGACGGACTTCTCCAGGCGAATCAATAGCACCATCTTCCCCTTCTTTGCTTTTGGCAACAATTCTCAGATGGACCTCCCTCACCCAGAACCACGCTGATTCAGTTCAGAATGGGTTACGAGGTGACCGTTAGTTAGTTTACCACTGCCAGGCGGTGCTCTAGCCTCAATTACGTTCGCTTCTCATTCACAGTAGTCTGCACTAGTGCTCCACATCACCTCCCTAGGGCCCTGACCCTACCTGAGCCTTGTCATCATCTGCCTCTGCCCTGCCCCTAACACATTACATGTCAATAACCCCTTGCTATCTGCCTTCCCCACACCTTTCCACATTCTTACTCCCTGGCACCTGGCCTTTCAGTACAGGTCCTCCATGCATGACATCTTCCTTGTCTGCCAGACCCTCCAGAGCTTCCTCTTTCCTTCTCTGTGCAGTTGGAAATCAGGACTGATCTAATGAGTTAGTTTGTTGCCAGTCTGAACTTTCTGCCTCCAGCTGTGGCTGCACGCTTTCAGTTCTATCTTTCCTTTTCCTTTATACAAAGATTTAAAAATCTGAGTTCTTCAGGGAATCCCCAAATACTGCAGACTCAGCCTAAACCTATGATCTCTAACTTCGGCTGAGCTCTATTTCCTTTAAAAGTTGAGGCCATGAGGCCAACAATCTTCCACTCTCCACCCTCTTTCCCCATCATAGAATCAGTACCAGTCATCCTCTCTACCTGTCCCTTTTATACTCAGAGGATCAGGCCTCACTCCTTTGTTCACTATCAACCCATCCATCCCACTACCTGCCTTACTGTCTCTCCTCTTGATCTCTATAACTTTTCCCTCTCATTTGGCAGATCCAGCTCAATCAAGCCGTTTGGATTTCCCTCACCCTAAACATTTTGCCTGATTTCAGACTCCCCTCTGTCACCTTTATCCTCTGTCTTTTTCTTTCCACCAAAGGCTGTACAGCTCTCAGCAGCTGCCTCTGCTGCAGCCCCTTCTCTGATATTGTTCTTTGCAAGGATAATGACTTGAACAGTGCATGATCCTATGGACATGTGTCAGACTTTGTGTCACTTCGCTTTCTGCTACTTTGGGCATCACCAACTACTTCCTCTTTTGTTAATCTTCCTGCCCTTCCAACCACTTGAGGCACCATTTTCTTCTGACTTTCTTTCTACATCTCCAGCAGCTCACAGTCTGCCTTTGTTGCAGATCTTTGCTCTGAACTCAGCCCACTCTAACCAGTCATCATACAAATGCCCACAGTGTTACTGCAACCTGCCTTTGGTTTTTTATACCCAAATGGTGTGCGAAGTGTTGGGCATGTCACAGACAGCTCAAAATTAGCACATCCCAAATCGAACTCCCACAAAGGGACCTCTACACAGCTGGTTGCCCAAGCTGGAGCCCTGAGTGCCATGTAAGATCCCAGTATCTCTATCTCTGCCCCCCACCAAGGCATATCCAGGCCACCATTAATGAAAGCCAGGGGATGGTATGTCTAAATTGTCCTCAAACACAAGCTCGGCTCTGTTTCTCCTACCACCCCCTCAGGCCAGGTGCTCATCCTCCCTGACCTAGATTCTCCACACCTCCCACCCATCCTGCTCTTCTTTACTCTCTTTCACTGAATGACCTGAGTGACATTTCTAAAACACAAGCCCAGTCCAGAATGTTTTAGTGCCCATAGTCCCAGGATTCAGGGAGGCTGACGCAGGAGGAATGCAAGTCTGAGCCCAGCCTGGGCAAGTTAGTCACTTAATGAAGACCTTCCTCCCCTTCACAAGCACACCAAAACAAGGCTGGGATGTAGCTCAATGTGAAGGCCCTGGATTCAATCCCTAGTATTGTATACAAAACAAAAACTCACATAAGCCAGATCCCATCTCTCCATCACACACAGCCCTTCAAGAGCATCTTGCCACTCTCAGGAAAAAGGGCACACTCCTCAGGATGCTTGCCAGAACCCATCACTTGATTGCATGCCTCTATGTCACTGGTTCATTTTTTCACTTCTTTAAACAGCTGCTCCTTTCCTACTCTCTTCTCTAAGCACAGGCATCATGGTTCCAAGACCTTTTTTCTGGCTCTGTCCAGCTGAATCTGTGCTCCTCAAAACTGTCCTATACCTGCTGCAATTACTAGATTATAGTGGTAAAGTCAACTATTGCACACGGGATAGAAAGTCTGTAGACTGTTTTACGGCAGTACTGCCTCCCCGCTGGCCTGGTTGCTATCGCAGTGAACAGAGCAGCCTCTTCCCTGCACCCAGGGCTATATCTGATATCAACCCTCCCTGGGCCTCTCAAATGAGGCTGGAAGACCACCCAGGTATCAGCCCACCTCCAGCTCCTCTATCCCAGGGAGCAGTCTCTCCTGGCTATTGGCAGCACTGCCAGAAACTTGGCATTGAACCATTCACCTCTAAACAGGTGGTCTAGATAGCTGGCAGGGATGTGGGGCTCCAAGGAGGAGAGATGAAATCAATAAAGGTAGTGTTTATAGGCAGCCTTGGATCCCCAAAACAAGGTCACTGTCAAGGGTATAGTCCAGGTGGGAGGGAAGACACTGAGCCAATTACCCACCTGCTTCAAGAATTGGATAGAGAAAGTTTTCAGGAGGGCTGCTTATAAATCAACCTGCCAACCCTTCTGGAAGAGAAGGTGAAGAGGCTGAGGAGCTCAGCACCCCCAAGACTCGGGGTGCATGCTTTTGAACACAATAGAGAGTATGTCTCTAGATAAGCAGGGGAGTCTACGGCCATACCACCCTGAATGAGCCCAATCTTGTCTAGATAAGCAGGGGGTTCTCATTGCTATGGGAGATGATCCACACTTGGCCCAGGCCTGGAGCACTGAATAGTGTCACAGAGAATACTGTGGGGCCCTTCAATATCCTGGGACCTTGTGTGGAATGGACTGAAAGTCTCTTCAAACAGTAGGCTGGGAAACCGGCAGTGCCAGGCTATAGAAGTTGGCTCTGCTAATGAAAAGAGCTACAGTAGAGAGCAGAGGGGAAGATTAAGAGGAGGCAGCAGCAGAAAAAGGCTGGGTAAATCTAGACCATTAAATCAGAGAATGAAAGGCAGTGATGTCATTTGCTGTTCACTGCACAAGGCCACTCAGCCAATGGAGCAGCTGGCAGTTGAAATCCAGCTTGTGCACCCATTTAGCAAGCTAGATTGCATGGCACAGGGCTACATTTGCTGGGGAAAAAAGGATGTCTGTTTGTAACTCTAAAAAAGGGACCATTTAGGATCACTATGGTGTTGGTGGCCAAGACATTAGCAGTAGCAAGAATATTTAGGGTTATGTCAGAATAATCTAGGGTCTGACAGAAGAGAGCAGGGACTCTGGGAGCCCAGGGATCCTGCTGGATTGAAGGTCAGAGTTTTAGCCTGTTAAGATGCTGTGCAGGCCCAAGACTGTGCCCTTTGCTGTCTGTACTCCTCCTCACCCCTGAGGACGCCCCAGCCAGAGGAAAGCAGGTGGTATTCTCATGACTGTAGACCTGGCCACCTCAGCCCTGATGACATTTCTGAGTCTTTGAGGGACAGCTGGTAAAGACAAGGAGGCATCTTCAGCCTGCCAGGAGCCAGCCATAATTCTCAGCCCTTCTCTGAGATAGCAGCAGAGTGAAGCCACCAGTTGTGGCTGAAAACCGTGTGAGATGATGTGTCTGCCCCCTTTGTTTCTTTCCTATTTGTAGCTTCCCCTTACAGCATCCTCTACTGACAGGCTCTAACTTGCCTGGAACTTCTAGGAAAATTATAGCCCTGTGCTGAAAGCCAGTGACACCTGGCAGCAGGAAACCTGGCCTCCTGCCTTCTTGGCTTGGCACAGAAGGTGCACAGGAAGCGGAGGACCCTGTCAGGCACAAGGCTAGAGGGAAGGCTGAGGAGGGGCAGGCTTGGCTGGACCCCTGATCCGTGTTGTATATCTAAGGGATCTTACTGCCAGCAACCCTGAAAAATGAGGCCCATTACACCCAGTTTACAAAGACACTGAGAGAGGGGAGCAACTCTGGTCTGCTAATGAGCTGCCAGGATCTGTTCTGAACCCAGTGCCCCAATCTGTCTGGCACCGACGGTATGTTTTTTTAACCCACACTATCATGTGAGGTATCTCTAGGGGAGAGGAAACTCAAAACAGTGAAAAGGAACAGAAAAAAAAAAATTAACAGAGCTCTGCTTGAATGATAGAAATCATTCTTTCTACTACCTTCTCCTTTTCTGTACAAACTCCAGGACATTCTCAGGGAACCCAGGCTCTGGAAAATTATATTCTTTGCTTTCCACTCCCATCCCCAAGGATTTTCATACAGGAAAAAATTACTGCACTAAAGCTATGCTCATGCTCTTAGGGGAGCAGGGGGAGAAGAAGAACTCAGGAGCTGGTTGTATGGGCCACGGTGATTCTTCTCACTCCTCTGCCCACCCCTTCCTTTCTGTCCTACTTTTAAACTCCAACAAAGGAGACTCTTCTTTCCCTCCAGTCAGATTCTCAGCCTATCACTCAACTCAACCAAAGCACGATCCCGCAGAGTGACTGCTAAGATACACAGTATATAAATTCTGAGAGTAATACAAGGTCATAAATAATAACAGTTGATGGTTACTGCATGCTGGTCATGCAGTAACCATACACAGAGTCAGAGACATTGCTTATAGGTCTGTCACACACATGGTGTGCCCTGGCACAAAGTACCAGTGAAGAAACCGAAACCCAGAGAGATCACCTAAGTTGCCCAAAGTCTCCCAGTTCTTGTAGGGGTCTTGGACAGCCTAGCTCTTAGCAGCTTCTGTGTCTCTCAAAGATCAACTGTTGGGGCTTCTCTGCACCATTTTACAAGGATACAAGTCGCAAGAGATTAGCGACTTGCCATTGAGTCAGGGGCAGAGCCAACCAAGATGTTGGGACACATTTTCCTCTGAACCAAGGTCTCAGCACACCTAAGGCTCTAGACATATGTTACTTGTACCCCACCCTGCTCAGGTTTTAGATCCCCCATAATATTTCAGAGTTGGAAATTACTGAATGCCTATTTATCTGGACATACCAAAGGCAGACATCTGTACTTGTACATCCCTAGTGCACTCATGGAAGACTAAAACAGCTGCCATCCATTGATTAAATATAGATTTTCTCTCTCCCTCTTCATAGCAGACACAAACAGAAGCCAAGGAGAACAACTGCACCTCACATAGCCAATAATGCTCGTGCAGGATGCTCCCCGCAAGGCCAGCGAATATTTTGATAATCTTTTCACAACAGGATTCTCCTGGGTTAAACAAATGGACACAGTTGGGAGCGAGCCATATTTCAGTAGAAGTCCCCAGGAAGAGACATTACATCAGCAGAGGAATGACCCCCTCTAGCCTATTGAGGAGGGAAATGGGATGCTTTTCTGCATGTGCACACTGGAGGGACTACTCATAGGTATCACTGATGCCCCTCAGACCCAGTGTGGGGCACAGATGGAAGGCACCTGCCATGGACATTGTCCAGTCCGGGAAAGACATGGCTTTCCTGGTTAGCCCAACCCGAGTGTCAGGACTGGCCCTGCTGCTTCAAGTGCTGTGATACTGGGCAAACCCTTTGCCTCTCTCTGAGCTTCAGTTTCCTCATTGTGAAATGGGATTGAGAAAAGTATATACTCTATTATACTGGTCTTTAGGATTTAGGTACAATGATGTAAGGACAGCACTGGGCACAGGACCTGACCCATGCAGGGGCTGAACCATCATAAACACAATTGTCCCACTTTCCTAGGAGGAGCCCAGGCGGAAATGTGCTCTGCTATTCCGGGTCCCTTACTGAGCTTCCCTGAGGGCACCTGAGGCCCCTCTCTATCCCTGACACACCTTTAGGAGAGGCCACATACCTGAGCCACCCCATGCCCCAAGTCTCTGCTGGCATTCTACCAAGTGAGAGAAATGAGGATGGGTATCCTCCCGCAGGTGTCTTGTCTGCTGGGAAAACCCTGAGATTCCTGGCACAGGACATAACTATACAAAAGTGTATTATTTTGAAAAAGATAATGCCAAATCAGCAAACATTTGTAGAAAGTGGAAATAACCTAAAGCTTGGGGACAGAAAAAGGTACTTCACAGATGAGTGGCGTGTGATGGGGTGATGACAGGCAGGCCACCGTGATCTGCTTCACAAGCTGGCTCCTTTGTTCCTGCCACATGCCTGCTTTCTGGCCCTGCCCCAGAACTTTTTTGCAAAGATTGTTTTGCCTCGCTGTTTGTTGCCCAGAGGCCTAGGGGGGACCTGGAGGACTGACTAAGGCAACATCGTCCTGGTGACTCACTAGTCAGACAACTGGACCTGGGGCAGAAGAACCATTTCCTGTGTCACTGAGTGTGGCCAGACATTCTC